>JAXCGZ010003841.1:162500-170003 GCA_037179515.1 Halocaridina rubra
TATATATATATATATATATATATATATATATATATATATATATATATATATATATATATATGTTAGGTGCTTTTGATGTGAACGTAATCATATATGAACTAAACGAGGATTTTATGTAGAGATATGTCGGCTCTTTATTTTGGTTGTTAATAGGTTTAGGGCTGTATGCAGCTAAATTATAATATATAGCCAGTTATGTGTGTATGTAACCTTTTCGCAGCTATTATGCACCATTACTACAATAATAAGTAGCTTTGTTTTTTTACAGCTGTATATTGCCTAATTATGACACGGTATCACAAATGTACGTAGCCTTTTACGAATAACTCTAGTCTAATCGTGTTAGTATATGTCATATTTGCAAATTTATATAATCTTTACACGGCTGTATGTAGTTTGTGATAATACGAGTATGTAACATAATCTCATATGTAAGGTCTTTTCATGGCTACTTGTAGCCTAATTGTAATAGCTTACAGTTTTTTTTTCAAAATTACATATAGCTTGATATATGATAATAAGCAACTTAATAATAAATGTATATAAACAATGCTTGCAATATATAGTATAATCTTAATTCTGTATAACATACTTGTGAAAGAATAGTTTTTTGCAGCTGCTTGTAGCCTAACCGTGTAAGGATTCCGCTTTTTGCAGATAATCGTGATAATATATAATGTGATTGCGAATGTATGCTAATTTTTGTAAGTGGTGCTTAGTCTATGCCTGATACAGAACCTAATCGCGAGTACATATAGTCTTATAGCGGCTGCATGAAATCTAATCCTGAGGCCTGGATAGAATAAGCAGTATATAGCCTTGTTCCGATAGGATATGACAAAATCGTGACTGTATATGGCTTTTACCAGCTGTATGTTATCTTACTGTGATGGTATATATCAATAAGAGCATATTTGTGCCTTGAACTAATGAGTAAAGAATATAACGAGCGTTGGTGACGTTGTGAACTATGTAAACTTTTCGCTTCTCTGTGTAACATAATCATGTGCTTACTATCTAAATACGTAGTTAGACAGCTTTTTAGAGAACCCCAGGGCCCCTTGAAAATTATAAAATGTTAAGTGAGTCTGGGAAGAGCCAGCCGAAGGGGATACCCCAACAACACTATCGTTTTATTGGTAATATATGTATAATAATGTATATGTATATTGTATATAATATTGGTTACCACCTATAAAAATGTGAATTCACTGAAATAACGCGAGTTTGCAGTGTTAAGCTAAAAACTGAGGTAATATGGCCAGTGAAATGACCAATTGTCATATTGTATATCATTATCATGAGTGTCAATATTATTGTTATTTTCATTGTCATTATTGCTTGCTTTGAAGAACATCTTTTTTGTTTGTTATAGTTGTGGGGCAGGCTTGTTAGCTTGCTAAAAAGCTCCAATTGATGTAATTTCCTATTATGTCAATAATTTTTTTTAAATTGAACTTAAATTTTAGAGGCTGTATATAAGCTAATAGTCATATATACTGTACTCTAAACAACATTTTGCAACTGTATGAAGTCAGAGCGTAATAACATATATATGCATTGTCTGTGGCTGCAAGTAGCCTAATTGTGATAGTGTGTGTGTACATATATATATATATATATATATATATATATATATATATATATATATATATATATATATATATATATATATATATATATATATATATATATATATATATATATATATATATATATATATATATATATATATATATATATACATATATATATATATATATATATATATATATATATATAGATATATATATATATATATATATATATATATATATATATATATATATATATATATATATATATATATATATATATATATATATATATATATTTCGGATTGTAACTGAACCCCTTCTCAGGCACAAGTGCTTGAGAAAGGGTCCAGTTAGGATCCGAAATATATCGTTATTTTTTCTGTGTTGTTTCACTGATGGGCTTCCTTACCATATAGTGCTGTATGGTAACAGTTTCTTCTTACACACACACACACACACACACACACACATATATATATATATATATATATATATATATATATATATATATATATATATATATATATATATATATATATATATATATATATATATATATATATATATATATAAAACCAAATAAGCACATTACATCCCGGTCGGGGTAAAAAATGATTCATATATATATATATATATATATATATATATATATATATATATATATATATATATATATATATATATATATATATATATATATATATATAGCCTAACTCCGATGGGAGACAACTTTCACGCTGCTGTATGCAGCCTAAATATAATCGTATATAATTCAACTGCGATTGTATACATAAAATTTGCAACTATATGTAGTCTAACCATGATTGCCATTTAACTTAATTGCCAATGTATATAATGTTTTTGGGGCTTGGTGTATCTTAATCACAAAAATGCTTAACTTTTTGCAAATGTATATAACTTAAGCGTGAAATTCTGTGAACTACTTGCATTAATGTATACCATTTTTGTGTCAAAGTACAGTCTACTCGTGGTAGAAGACAATTTAGTTGCGCATGTATTTTATAGCCTTTGCATTTGTTTACATAGCCTTATCGCGACAGTGCATAGCTTTTTCACGAATGTATGTAATCTAATCATTATAATACATAATCTATTTGCGACCGCATATAGCCTTTTTTCTGGTATATGTACTTTAATCTTTTATGAGTGCGACAACGGAATGGGCAAGGAAATGGCCCTCATCAGTAAAGGCCCGAGCACGAAGAAAACATCAAGCGAAGAAAGAGTAAAAGGTCAAGGACAAGGCAGAGAGAAGGTAATGATAACAAAAGGAAAAGGATAGGCTGAAATAATAGTCGAAGTACTGAAAACCTAGATATATGGAGATTAAGCCCTGAGATGACGATACATCAGTTTATTGAAGGAAGATTGGTTATAAGAATTAGGAAAGACAGAAAGAAGAACAGTTCCAGAGTCTGGAGGCAGAAGGGAAGAAGCAGTCACTGCACCGACCAATCTGTAAGCTACAAATCTCCACTCTTTACCTTTGAGACGAGGCCGCTTGGCGAGTGTTATGCGGACTCGGTAGTGTGGAAGGGATGCAACTTGCCAACTTATCAAAGCAGCAATACAAGTAGTAGCGACAGAAAAGAGAAAGGGATTATACCTTACAGAGAAGAGAAAGAGAATCGTAAGAGATGGTCATCAACTACCTTAAATTCAACACCTATCAAGGAAATAAGTATATGAAGAAGCACCCCAGATGTGCGAGCAATAGTCTAAGCAGGGCGGATAAGACCTTTATAAATTCTAAGTAATTGTAAAGAGGAAAAGTAATGCCGAAAACGAAACAGAACACCCAAAATTTTGGATGCAGATTTAGGAATTGGATTATGTGATTCCTCCAAGACAAGTTAGAGGCTATGTGGATTCCTAAAATGTGATTAGAATTAAGAGGGTAAATTTCGTTAGTCTCGAAGACAATAAGGCTATCAGGAGAAGATAAAGAGATAGCCAGAAACTGTGTCTTGGAGACATGAAATTTAACTAAATTTTGGGATGTGCACTCAGATACCCTCTGCAAATCGGAGTTGAGAGTAGAAGAAAGAGTGATACGAGGCTGATTACGAGTAGCAGATGAAGGTTGTGAAACAAAAGGCAGAGGAAAATTGAAGGGTAGAATCGTCGGCGAAGGCGTGAAGAAGAGAGGAAGGTGGGGACTGTATAAGATCGTTGATGAAGAGAAGGAATAATCTGGTGAAAGAACAGTGCCCTGTGGAACTCCACTGGTAACGGGGAATGGGCTAGATGTTGCACCATCAGCAACCACAGGTACAAAACAGTCAGAAAGTAAACTGGGTATCAGAGAACAGAGAGAAGGGGTAAAGCCAAAATCAGGGAGTTTGACCAATAGAGCCTTGTGCCACACTGCCAAAAGCCTTAGAGATATCAAGGGCGACGACAAAGGATTCCCTATAGGATATTCCCCAAAGGATTCCACAGAGAAGATGACCTTACATGAGGAAGATAGAACAGGAGGTCATCAGTGGATCTTGCCTTATAGATGCCGTGCAGGTGATCGGAGGTAAGCAAGTTAGATTCAAGACGTTTCAAGAAGTGAGAATTGAGCAAAGTTTTGTAAACTTTATCAATAGAAGTGGTTGGGTAATAGGTCGATAATCTGAAAGAATAGAGCGGTCACCCTTCTTAGGAACAGGTGGTATTATAGCATGCTTCTAAGATGAGAGAATGAGGCAAAAAAGATGGCAAAGTACGTGAGCCATTCATCTGCAAACTCCTTATGGAATCTTGCAGGGATACCATCAGGACCTGATGATTTGTTCGTCTTTAGCGGGTGAAGACCCTTATGAACTTTGTGTCAAGCAGGATAACGGGAGGGCATAGGGTTAGAGAAGGGTAAAGAATGAGAAACAGATGTGCTGGAATCGTTTACGGAAAAGTTGGCAGAAAAATGAAAGCCAAAAGGAGTTACAGAGTAAGCTGTAAAACCATCATAACGAATGAGAGGGAGAAAGCTTGAGTTACAGAAGTTTTTTGAGAGGTTTTTGGCTAAGGACCAGAAACATTTATCAGTAGGAGACGAGTTAAGGCCATCAACTTTCCTTCTTATAGTGGAAGCTTTGGACCTTCGAATTTGAGCAGTACAGCGATTCCTAGCTGTAATAAAAGCAGAGCAGGTTAAATCAGAAGGTGAGGCTTGGTACGACCGGTGTGCCCGATCCTTAGCCTGAATAGCCATGGAGCAGGCACAGTCAAACCAAGGAGTAGAGGGAGAAAAAGTTTTCATAGAGGAGGGAATGAACACCTCCATTCCTGCAGTAATGATCTTGGCAAGTTTTTGGCTTACCTGATCAGAGTTGCGGAACTGAAAGCAACAGTCATCCCAATAGAAGTCAGAGAGAAAGTTAAGGAAATCTTCACATTGGGTGAGCTCAAAGGGCCAAAGGTGGTACTGAGTAGAAAGAATTGATGGAGGGGAGCAAAATTGAAAGAGATTGCGATCACAGAGTGGTCAGATTTACCAAGAGGGGAAAATACAGAATGTGAATAGTCTGAAGGATTAGAAGTAAGAAATGGATCAAGAGTGTTGGCTGCAGTTTGTGTCGATCAGGAACACTAGTAGGATGATTGATAATATGCTCCAGATGGTGAGTAATAGAGAAAGAAAGGGCCTCACTTCCTCCTACATCAGTGATGGTAAAAAACATAAACTGCAATGCATGTAGCTTTTTTTTTTTTACGGCAATATATAACCTAATCATGATAGTAATCAATGTTATCGATATTACATATAGGGTCTTTGTGGCTGCTTGTACCCTATTCATTCTACTTTTTAATCTAAAGATGATTGCATATCGCATTTTTGCTGCTATATGTACTCTAAGCGTGACACTATATAATATAATCCTGCTTATGTAGTGATATTTCGTGGCTGTATGTACCTTTATCGTGATAGTATATGATGTTAGTAATATTATACATCCTTTTTGCGGCTGTATGCAGCCTTTCCACAAGAGTGTATAATCTAATTGCAATTGCATATAACGTTTTGTGGCTATACCTTCATTAATTGTAATCATATAAACGTAATTGCTATAGCATATAGTCTTTTCGTTGTTCTGTGTAATCCAATTGTGATAATATACAATCTAATTATCATTACTTGTAGCCTCGCGGCGGTTGGAAGTGGCCTATTCATGATTTTGTATTTCGACTGAATGCAGATGGGTATACATCTAAATGCGTTTACAAAAGTGGGTATATACTATCTCGATGAATATTCATTCATCGAGATAGTTTACGAGGGGGATGTGATAATTTCCCGGCTATAAGGGTATCGTATCGTTAAAGGGTAGAGCTGTTACCTTTACAGGGTAGGTGGGACAACTATTTAGGAGAAGATATGCAAAAGAAAAAAAAAGGGTGATGGTGTACAATATATCTTTCTCCTTTTGCAGGCTTAAAGCATGACGGCATCTCCTACAGTGAATTTTGGTGAATTTGAAGCAATGGTTGTCCCGAGGTTCCTATTCTTGCAAGGCAATGAAGCTCCAGAAATCCTTGGTGAGATGAAAAAAAGTCCTGCAAGATGGCTGCTCATCATACTCCACACTGAAAATCTGGGTGCTAAGGTTTCGGACTTGTAATTTCGAGGTCACAGATGAACCCCAGTCAGGTTGGCCAACTTCCGCAACCACAGAGAGCAATGATTCTTGAGGACCGCCGGATATCAGCTAATGTCATAGCTGAGACTCTGGGGATTTCCCTCGAATGAGTTGGTCAAGTAATTCATAACATTCTGGACATGAGAAAACTATCCGCAAAATGGGTGCTGAAATTCCTAAACTCAGATCAAGAGCTCATCAGATTGATGACCTGGAAGGCAATTTTGGACGGGTATGTAGAAGGATGGCTGATTTTATGGCTCGCTTAGTCACCGAGGATGAAAATTAGCTTCATTACTATCATCCCCAGACCAAGCAGCAATCAGTGGAAGGCAGCACAGCGGTTCACCGCGTCCCAAGAAGTTTCGGACCCAGAAGTCAGTTGAAAAGATTCTGGTTTCAGTGTTCTGAAACAAAGACGGAGTTCTCCTCATAAAATTCCTGCCAAAGGGGCACACCATCAAAGCAGAATACTACCAATCTTTGTTGAACAAACTGCGCGAAATTTCGAAGCGGAAACGCCGTGGAAAGCTGAGCCGTGGTATGCTGTTTTTGCAGGACAATGCACCAGCACACACAGCAGATTAAGCTACGGAAAAGACGCGACTTTGGCTTTGAATTGGTAAACCACTTGTTATTCTATCCAGATATGGCCTCCTCCGACAATAACCTCTAGCCACATCTGAAGAATTATCTCAAGGAAACGAGATTTCTCTCCGATTCTGAAGTGATCGCTGCTACAGACGCCTATTTGGAGTCAAAATCTCCCGAGCTTTTTTTTGAGGGCTCAGACAAACTGGAGGATCCACAGATTAAGGTTCAATAATAACCCAAAAGCGATAAAATTGGAATATACTAGTACAAACAGTCAACACACATTATATACACATTCCCAAGATAATTTTTATAGAAATAATTGTTAATAAACACTTCAGCTTTTATTTATATTATATACAACAACATAAACAACAACAACAACAACAACAACAACAACAACAATAATAATAATAATAATAATAATAATAATAATAATAATAATAATAATAATAATAATAATAATAATAATAATAATAATAATAATAATAATAATAATAATAATAATAATAATAATAATAATAATTGAGGCTCGAGTAATAGCCAGAACGAGTTGTGAAATATCATTGTGAGTCCTATATAGGAATCACGAATAGCCTTCGAAGTTTTTGACTATAGCCTTCGAAGTTTTTAATATAAATTTTTCTTGATGATGAGGACTTTGTAAAAAAATTCAACAGAAAAAA
>JAXCGZ010003842.1:0-2500 GCA_037179515.1 Halocaridina rubra
ATATATACATATATACATATATACATATATATATATATATATATATATATATATATATATATATATATATATATATATATATATATATATATATATATATATATATATATATATATATATATATATATATATATATATATATATATATGTATATATATAGATATACATATAGATATACATATAGATATACATATACATATACATATATATATATATATATATATATATATATATATATATATATATATATATATATATATATATATATATATATATATATATATATATATATATATATATATATATATATATATATATATGTATATATATATATATATATATATATATATATATATATATATATATATATATATATATATATATATATATATATATATATATATATATATATATATATATACATATATACATATATACATATATATATATATATATATATATATATATATATATATATATATATATATATATATATATATATATATATATATATATATATATATATATATATATATATATATATATATGTATGTATGTATGTATGTATGTATGTATGTATGTATGTATGTATGTATGTATGTGATTACCTAATTGTGTTTACGGGAAAGAGCCCAAAGCTCGTATCTTCCCGTCTCCTCATCGGTTCCATTTTATACTTAGTAATACTTATCATACCTGTAACCCAGCCTCTGGGTTGCTAGAAATAGCAGCCCAGTGCCGGTCCCAAGCCCGGAAAAATGGGAGGGTTGGCGTCAGGAAGGGCATCCGGCTGTAAAACCCTTTTGCCAAAACCCATGGATAGCAGTCGAGAGAATACCGAAGATGGCCAGGGCGTACCCCGCTCACGCGACGCACAGAGGAGCCCGACCTCTGTTGAAACTGGACGAGGGTTACTGCATCAATATGGACGGGTGCGGCTAAAGAAGCGAGTCCATACCCTGAGGATTGCTACTCTTAACATCGGTAGCATGACCGGTAGAGGAAGAGAAGTTGCGGATTTGATGGAGAGAAGGAAGATTAACAAACTGTGTGTACAAGAGACAAGATGGAAAGGAAATAAAGCGCGAGATTTGGGTGGAGGCTACAAGTTGATATACAGTGGAGCGGATGAGAGAGGAAGAAATGGAGTGGGTGTGGTGCTAGACCCCCAAACCAAGGAGGAGCTGGTGGAGGTGGTGAGGAAGAGCAGCAGGATTTTGAGGATCAAGTTGGTATATGGTCAGGAAGCAATAAACGTGATCAGCGCATATGCCCCCCAAGTTGGGTGCGATGACGCAGAGAAGGAAAGGTTCTGGCAAGAAATGGACGAAGTACAGAGGGAGGTCCCACCGGGGGAGAGGTGTGTCGTGGGCGGCGACTTAAACGGGCATATAGGACATGACAACGATGGAGTGAGACGAGTTCATGGAGGCAAAGGTACTGGAGTGAAAAACCAGGAGGGGGAGAGCGTGCTGGAATTTGCCATAGCATTTGACATGGCGATCCTGAACACGTTCTTCATGAAAAACAGCTACCGGACATACAGGAGTGGTCCCAGAGAGAGTCAAATCGACTTCCTCCTGTATCGAAGAGAAAACATCCGAGAAGTGGAAGACTGTAAAGTACTACAAGGAGAGAGTGTGGGAGCGCAGCACAGCCCAGTTGTGGCGAAGCTGGTTGTAAGGACGCGAAGGACCAGAGTCGAGAGGGGAGAACCTAGGATCAAGTGGTGGAAACTCAAGGATGAGGTGGTGCGGCAGGAGTTCAAGAGGAAAGCACTACAAAGGATAGAAGAGGCAGAGGAGGTGGATCAGTGGTGGAAAAGGAACAGTGAAGTGATCAGGAGTACGGCAGAGGAAGTCCTCGGAAAGTCATCTGGAAAGAAGCCGAGAAATGGAAAAGAGTCTTGGTGGTGGTCCTCAAATTGCAAAGAGAAGATAGAAAAGAAGAAAGAGATGAAGAAAGCTTACGACAAGGAAAGAACAGAGGAGCGTAAAGCTATGTTGAAAGATGCAAATAAGGAGGCGAAGAGGGCTGTAGCACAGGCGCGTGCAGCAGCATTGCAGGATATGTATGAGAACCTTGAAACAAAGGAGGGACAGAAGAGAATCTATAAGTTAGCAAAAGAAAGGAACAGATCGACAAAGGACCTAACATCAATAAAGCAAATCAAGGATAAGAACGGAAGAGTGCTTACTGACCCCGACATGATTAAAATGCGGTGGAGGGACTACTACGAAGAACTTCTAAATCAGGAAAATCCAAGAATACGAAGATGTGAAGGAGTGGGAATGGAGGGAGAGGTAGACGCTGTGAGTGAGGCGGAAGTCAGAGAAGCGTTGAAGAAGATGAAAAATGGAAAGTCAGTAGGGCCAGACCAGATTCCTGCAGAGGTATGGAAGAGATTAGGCGAAGAAGGGATACGGGTGCTGACAAAGTTCCTGAACATGGTGATGAAGGAAGAGACTATCCCGAACGAGTGGAGAGATAGTATAATGGT
>JAXCGZ010003842.1:10000-32500 GCA_037179515.1 Halocaridina rubra
ATTTGGTTATAAATATAATTTGGAAGAAAGTGAACGAGATATATGAACAGGTAAGATATGATGTAGATAAACAGATATGCGAATACACTTTCGAAAATGCAGTCAGGGTGGCTAACACACAGGTCATTGAAACAATATTATTAGGAAAAAAAGTGTCAATGGAGAGAATATAAGGCCAATTAAGCCTAGACATTTTCTCGTTTACATGAGAAATAAAAAAAATAAAAATGGGTCATCATTGGCAAGGTAAAAAAACGTAAGAAGAAGAACAGAAGAGAAAGCTAAAAATATTTTCATAGCATCAGATTTAACTGCAAAAGAAATGTTAAATGATAAAATGGTTAGAGAACAATTGAAACAAAAATAAAATAATAATGAACATGATTGGTACATTAAGAAGGGCAAATTGTGTAAAGCAAATTTTTGAATATGAGCAAAAATATAGAAAAGAATGAAATTGATATTTATATAAATTTGATTAATATACAAGGATTAACAAATGTAGTCTCCGTGGCAAAATGGTAGCGTCTGCGACTCTGAGGCGGCAGGCCAAGGGTTCGCGCCCCCATCACGGTCTGAGGTTAGTAAGGGCATGCACTCAGCGTAACGATTACATCTGCCAAAACAAGTCCTTCGTAAGAGAGCAACCGTTCTAGCCCTTAGTAGAAAAGGGAGTTCGTGACGTAAAACCGAATCCATACAAGGTTTATCAAAACAGAAAGTGATGGAAATCGAAACTTTTATAAATTATAATAATTGTAATTTTGGCCTCTTTCGTGTAACACAAACCCAACAGAAAGTAGATAAATTTATTTTAAATAAAGGATTAAAGAAAATGGCCTCTTGTTGTTCCGGTTTTACGTCACGGACTCCCTTTTCTACCAAGGGCTAGGACGGTTACCTTCTTGCTAAGGACTTGTTTTGGCAGATGTAATCGTTACCCTGAGTGCATGCTCTTGCTAACCTCAGACCGTGACGAGGCGTGAACCCTCGACCTGACGCCTCAGAGTCGCGGACGCCACCGCTTGAGCCACGGTGACTACTAAAGAAAATCGACTCTATGAGAGAAATAAATGACACAAGAGGAGGAAGATTAATGAAGAAATATAAAGAGAGTTTCGGTTTCGATTTTACGTCACGAACTCCCTTTTCAACTAAGGGCTAGTACGGTTGCCTTCTTGCGAAGGACTTGTTTTGGCAGATGTAATCGTTACCCTGAGTGTAAAATGATATAGAAATCGAAATATTGGAATCAGGATCAAAATGACATTTTATATGCAAGAGCAAAGTTGCATAATATGAATTATATAATTATTTTAGTTTATTTTTCAGCAGGGAAAAGTACAGAGCACAGAGATAGATATAAAGAAATGAGAAGAAGTAAAAGAAAAATAGAAAGAATTTCAGAAGAAGTATACATGGTTTTAGGAGACTTTAATGGTCACTTAGGCTTTTTAGGATATCAAAAATTAAATTAAAAATGGCGAAATTTTTCTGGAATGGATGACAGAATATGGAATGATGCTACTAAATGGAGAAGATAAATGCAAAGGATTATATACATGGAAGAGACAAATTCAAGAAAGTGTGATAGACTTCATATTGATAAATAGACATATGTATAAATGGTACAGAGAACTGGAGATTGACGAAGATAAAGAGAAGATAGATATATCTGACCACAATTTATTACAAACCACGTTCGTAGCTGATTGCTCCGGTTTTACGTCACGGACTCCCTTTTGTGTCAAGGACTAGGACGGTTACCTTCTTACGAAGGACTTGTTTTGGCAGACGTAATCGTTACCCTGAGTGCATGCCCTTGCTAACCTCACACCGTGACGCTGATAAAGAAGTCAATACAAATGTTGATAAAGGGAAATGGGAAGAGAAGCATACTATAGACCAGATAGTCACCGTGGCTCAAACGGTAGCGTCCGCGACTCTGAGGCGTCAGGTCGAGGGTTCGCGCCCCGTCACGGTCTAAGGTTAGCCAGCGCATGCACTCAGGGTAACGATTACATCTGCCAAAACAAGTCCTTCGCAAGAAGGCAACCGTCCTAACCCTTGGTTGAAAGGGGTAAAACCGAAAACAGAACAGATAAAGAAGCAATAGAAAGATTTATACAAGAAATAGAAGAAATGATAAGAACAGAGAATAAATGGTATAGTACAAATGGACAAAACAATCCGGGAAGTAGCAGAAAGAATATTAAAGATGATGATGATGATTTGGTTTTACGTCACGGACTCCCTTTTCTACCAAGGGCTAGGACGGTTGCCTTCTTGCGAAGGAATTGTTTTGGCAGATGTAATCGTTACCCTGAGTGCATGCCCTTGCTAACCTCAGACCGTGACGGGGCGCGAACCCTCGACCTGACGCCTAAGGATAAACGATGAAATACGAAGTAAGATTAAGGAAAAAAAGAAGGTGGAAACAGGCGAAAAACAATTGAAAAGAATGAAGAAATAAAAAGCAGTATGAAGAGGAATTTAAAATAAAAAAGGAAGAAGCACAAATATGAGTTAAGGAAGAAAATAACGAAGTATGAAAAGAAAATAACGAATGAAATAAAGACAGATAAGATAAATAAACTTTTGGGAAAATATAAATAATTTGAGGAATATTGAAAAGACTAAGAAAGAAAACAATTCAATTATATAATGAGAATAGACAAAAGCTAAATGAAATAGAAGCTAAGAATAAATTAGCCCCGTGACGGACTGAGGTTAGTAAGGGCATACACTCAGGGTAACGATTACATCTGCCAAAACAAGTCCTTCGTAAGAAGGCAACCGTCCTAGCCCTTGGTAGAAAAGGGAGTCCGTGACGTATAAACCAGAACATTGGCAAACAATTTATTGTAAAAATGATCATCAAATATATACAGTATGGAATGAGGAGACGAAGCAAGATTATATTAAAGATATAGAAAACTATATAGGAAAAATTCATGTAGTCACCGTGGCTCAAGCGGTAGCGTCCGCGACTTTGAGGCGTCAGGTGGAGGGTTCGCGCCTCGTCACGGTCTGAGGATAGCAAGGGCATGCACTCAGGGTAGAGATTACATCTGCCAAAACAAGTCCTTCATAAGAAGGCAACCGTCCTAGCCCTTGGTAGAAAAGGGAGTCCGTGACGTAAAACCGGAAGAAGAATGTTACAGAACAGAAAGACATAATATTAATGAATTACAACTACCTTATACAGAAGACCTAAACAAAGAAATTGGAATTTTTTTTTTTATTTGAAAAGAAAAATAATCATAAGTAAAGAAAGAAAATATTAATAAATTCTAGACATTATGAGAAATAAGTTAAAGGAAATACTGAAAGCATTTTAACCCGCAAAGACAATAATCAAGAGAGGAGGTTCCGATTCACAGGAGATACCTCCGCACTACATCTAAACCAGCTACTTGTTTCGGTTTTACGTCACGGACTCCCTTTTCTACCAAGGGCTAGGACGATTGCCTTCTTGCGAAGGACTTGTCTTGGCAGATGTAATCGTTACCCTGAGTGCATGCCCTTGCTAACCTCAGACTGTGACGGGCCGCGAACCCTCGACCTGACGCTCAAAGTCGCGGACAACTGAACCAGCTACTGTTTGGCTATGCTATGATAGAATTATGTATCATGTATGGTGATTTTATTTGCAATAATAGTAAGAACAACGATAATAATAATAATAATAATAATAATAATAATAATAATAATAATAATAATAATAATAATAATAATAATAATAATAATAATGAATATAAAAATAATAATAATAATAATAATAATAATAATAAAAATAATAATAAAAATAATAATAATAATAATAATAATAAAAATAATAATAATGATAATAATAATAAATATAATAATAATAATAATAATAATAATAATAATAATAATAATAATAATAATAATAATAATCATAATAATAATAATAATAATAATAATAATAATAATAATGTTCCGGTTTTACATCACGGACTCCCTTTTCTACCAAGGGCTAGGACGATTGCCTTCTTGCGAAGGACTTGTCTTGTCAGATGTAATCGTTACCCTGAGTGCATGCTCTTGCTAATCTCAGACCGTGACGGGACGCTAACCCTCGACCTGACGCCTCAGAGTCGCGGACGCTACCGCTTGAGCCACGGTGACTACTATAATAATAATAATAATAATAATAATAATAATAATAATAATAATAATAATAATAATAATAATAATAATAATAATAATAATAATAATAATAATAATAATAATAATAACCATGACACCAAACTAAGCTGTCACGTTGCAAATTATTATAAAAAAAATAACGATTATAATATCCGTTAAATTAATCATTATTCAACAATATAACGTTTAAAAAATCGCTAATTTTTATTTGCAAACAATAATTGAATTTCTCGTTATATAGCAACATTTTATAGGCCTATCCCAATAAATTCAGAACTCAAAATATTTTCCACTTACATAAAAACAAAATAACTATGACAAACATTAACAAATACTATTTTTGTAACATTTACAAATATTGTTTAACGAATCGATATGGAACTTTTTTGTATCTCAGGGCCTAATCCTGCTATATCTATATGTAATTTCAAGGGCCTAATCCTGCCCTACCTTATAAGTCCTTAGTACTTCGACTATTCTTTCAGTCTGTTCTTTTCCAGCTGCGTATCACTCCCCTATTTCTGCCTGGCCCTTAACCTTCTACTTTTTCTTCATTTTAATGTATTCTCCATGTCCAGGCCTTATGAGGCTAATTTCCTTGCCTGTCCCGGTGTCACCCTAATAAAAAAAAAACACACACACACACACACGACAAAAAATGCATTAAAATTCCTCAGTAAACACACTTTATCGGTCTACTATGAAAAAAAAAATACTTCTCAGAGAATAAGAATCCATTAATTTCGACAAACATTCACAAAAAGAAACTTATTAAACTTACGTTTCCTCTAATCGACGTAAATAACTACGTCATCACTTCTCTGTTGAACGCAACGCATAAACACAACAAATAAACTCACAGTTTAATATAAACAAATAAAGTGTTTTTGTTAACCGCGTTTGCAGTGCGAGAACATCCTCTCATTAAGATGTCAACTTCCGCACTGATTAAACCTCGTGCGAACTACCGTTGGGAAGGGGGCGTGGCCAAGGTGTTCTTCATGATCTTTAAACAAACCAATTACTTGTTTTAACTACCTATAATTAATAGATAATTGGTTGTTTAAACGCCTTCTTATGGCTTGTGGAAATATCAGTTTACTTTTTTGTTTATTTACAATTTATATAAACAGCTAAGCAGTATTTAAAAATTTAGATGGATTCGGTTTTACGTCACGAACTCCATTTTCTACTAAGGGCTAGGACGGTTGCCTTCTTACGAAGGACTTGTTTTGGCAGATGTAATCATTACCCTGAGTGTATGCCCTTACTAACCTCAGTCTGTGACGGGGCGTGAACCCTAGACCAGCCGCCTCAGAGTCGCGGACGCTACCATTTTGTCACGGAAACTACAGTATATAAAAATTTAGACAAATCCTAAATTATTTTTATGCATTGATTTCTTCTTTGATTGTCTACTTTTGATTACGTTACTCTTGATGTCATGACCCGCTATTGAAAACATGACAACAAATTGGCCATTTCCAGAATTACTTAAAGTATAACAAATATAACTAAACTATAACTCCAGATCCATACATGATTGCTATTTCCCTCGTAAGTATGGTGGCCGAGTCAAAGAGAACATATACCAGAGGCCATTCACCCCAATCACTCCTCTTAGTACCTTGGGGCTGAAGGGTCACCTTCATTCCCCTACCCCTAACTACCACCATAACACTACTTGGGTCAACCACAGGGCAAGGTGGGAATAGATCTTTTCCTGTGACTGGTATACTTTCCTACCGTTTCATATCATGACAATCTTATTCTTCATACATATTACTCTCTTCTAGCAAAGCTAGGACCGTATCGCAATCATCTAGAACTCTAAATGTCATTAATTTGGGCAGTGCATTAAAGCAACCAATCAAATTCATCGACCCAGAGCAACCAATCAGCGTGGGCGACCCGGAGCGCGTAGTTGTAAGTTGTAAACAAAAGATGGTCACTGACGCTATTGGTAATACAATATATGTTAGGATAGCTCACTCGTATGAATATCATTGTTGTAAGAAATACAACGCCCTCTACCAACAAGAATATTTTACTTATAATTGTTTATTTACTTTGAGTAAATTTGTAGTCACCGTGGCTCAAGCGGTAGCGTCCTCTACTCTGAGGCGTCAGGTCGAGGATTCGAGCCCCGTCACGGTCTGAGGTTAGCAAGGGCATGCACTCAGGGTAACGATTACATCTGCCAAAACAAGTCCTTCGCAAGAAGGCAACCGTCCTAGCCCTTGGTAGAAAATGGAGTCCGTGACGTAAAACCGGAACATTACCTTAGAGTAA
Source organism: Halocaridina rubra (assembly GCA_037179515.1). Lineage (NCBI taxonomy): Eukaryota > Metazoa > Arthropoda > Malacostraca > Decapoda > Atyidae > Halocaridina > Halocaridina rubra. Next base: position 16,466 of record JAXCGZ010003842.1, read on the forward strand.
ATTTATTCTTTTACACCATCTTCGAATTTTGTGTGGGAAAGCTGGTTAAAAGATGTTTATTTTTTTTCAAATGAAAATAAGAGTCAAAACTCCCACAGATTTAACAATATACAACTACAACATAACACGATCTAAGCATATCTTCAGCAATATTACAATATTTAGTTTCTTAGTTTAATACTGGTAATATTAATGCCAATAAGGATATATATAGTACAAAGAAAAAGCAAAAAAATATACAAGTAGCATTTTCAAGATTATTATTATGTTTTACCAAACATTTGAGCCAAAAACCATCATATTACTTGATATAATTGAGTAATTCGCTTGATCAGTTATAAGAATAGATTAATACTATTGCAGATGGATGGCATATGGATTTAAAATATATTAAAAACTTATAATGTTGAGGAAATATGTTATTTTCTTCGTACAAGAGGATTTTTCCATGTACAGGACCCGTACACTAAATGTAAATTTGCAGTTATTCATATAACTTAAAAAAAAAATCATATATGTATCAAATAGATTCAACATAACTAAAATAAACCCCTAAAATAATAAAATATTGATGGAAATATGTAAGTAACTTATCGGCCACTAGAGGGCCTTCTACAGGCATCATCTAGAAGATATAAACATGAAGCTTGACTTGACACCCGAGTGGGTGTGACACCCTTACGCATTGCCTTCGAATTCCCCCATCTTTGTAGACGCTTTTTGTGTGTTTCCCCCCCACTTCGACCCCATGGATGAATACGCATTTAAACGTAAGCCAAACTTTAGTCAGAAAGAATTACTGGTGCTGATTCATGAGGTGAAGAAGAAAAAACATGTTCTTTTGGGCAAGTTTGACAAAACTGCCTCCCACAGTGCCAAGGGCAAAGGCTGGGAGCAAGTGGCCGATTCCATGGCTAATATAAGTAACTGCCCGAGAGACAGTGCAGAACTGCGTAAAAAATTCATGGATTTCCGTTCTCTGGTCAAGAAGAAACTGGTAACGCGAAAGAAGGAGATGGAGCATAGTGCCAGTAAGTAAGAGGGTTTACACGAGTGCCAAAAAACATATATGTTTATTTGCCCAGTGCCTTGTCATTAAAGAGTGAATTACAGTGCCAATAACTGCGATCGTTTGGGCTGTTAACTACATTATTAAAGTGAAGTGAAATGGTGTGAAAATATGCCAGTTTAATGATCTGAAAAGAGGCTCTAAATAGGTGTCCATGAAGGTTTGACTTGTGTAGGTCAAATAGTAAGGCATCTTTAAAGTGGGAACTATTATCAATTAAAGGCTGTGACCAGTAATGTTGTGCAGTTGGTTTGGTTAAAATGTATAACAAGTTAACATCATCGATGCTAAAAGATGTTGGTAAAGGCGGGTCGTGACTGGGTCGTCTTGGCTTGGTTATAGAGCAAGGTTTCGCTATGTGAAAACAACAGTTTAAAGTGATGACCAATACTATTGTGGGTTTTTGGGTTAAAGTCTGAGATGTATCAATCTAGTTCTATAAGCATGAACTAGTTAGAGGTTTAATATATATGGTTTTATGTCAGCTGTTTGAAAGTATTACTGGCCATAACTGGATAGTTGTTCCATTCCTGAATCTTGTCTTTTGTTTCTTTGAAAGAACATAAAATCTTTTGCTTTAACCAGCTAGTATCTCCATTTTCCGGTCGTTTGTAAGCTTCTTATTCTATTTCACACCGTGTTAAAAGGAAGAATCACTCTTAATACACAGAATAGCTTGCTGACAACGAAATGTTACTGGCCAGGAGATGGGCCGCTTTCTAGGGTCCCATTGTTGGTAGAAGTACAGAGGTACAGAATTCTGGGTATTATATATATTAGCTATTTCAGTGGCCACCGCGCTACAGTTGCAACGCTCATGGCTTTGATCCACCAGGTCGCAAGTTTGCGGCCCACCTCAGTCTGAGGTTAGAAAGGGTATTCACTAAGGTAATGGTCACACTTACCAAAGCCTAAATCCTTCACAAAAAGGCACCATCCTTACTCTTAGTAGAAAAGAGAGGCTGTGACGTAAAACTGATCGCATTTTTTAAGGTACTTCAGATATAAAATCCTTTCAAGCAGGGTTCTGTTACTGCAAATATGGTGGTTTGACATTATGCTCAAATACTTTATCAGTGGGTTTGGTACATATTGGGGCAGGCAGTTTAATCGCTAACCCCATTTTGGTGACATCCCATGTTCTGGTGCTCACCATGTTTACGAAACGTATGACACTCATACACGTCGCCCAAGCATCCTAGTTTGTTATAAAGTAACTTGGATGTCAGAACTTCTCATAACATGAAATATTTTATTATGTAATGTCATTTATATAATTTAGATCATACATTATCATTTGAAAGCATAAATAGTGTAATTCCTTAACTTTCCTCTTTATATCATTGAACCAGGTTAATCCTAAAACACCCTCAGTGGGAAGAATAACGTTCATAACTTTATAAATTATGATTCTCCTCGATGATGTATTTTATTATTCTTAGCACAGTGTTTTTCATGATCTTGATGCTCAATCTCCAATTTCCCATGTTATTATCTGTCTTTCTTGTATTTACATTTTCTATGTCTCTAGTAGTCCTCATTTTGGAGTAGACATAGATGGATTGAACCTGAGAATTAAGGCTGAATGCCCTATTGCCCTGCCATGGGCTCGAATGTGGATATGTTGCCTCCTGAGTTGAGCAGTTTACCGCTACACCACAGTGGTCCCCTTGGTATTATTAGTTTACCTTTCTTTTATGTATAATGCATTAATTGTATCTATAGGGTACGGACGCTCCCCTACTTATGAACAACTGAGTTATGAACATTCACAGATACAAACAAAGACCTACTCATTATTTACTCATATATTAATGTATGTATTTCTGTATTGTACTATATTATTACATTATTATTATTGTATTGTAATTCATTAATACTGTATAATTTATGTAGTAGGTAAGTGTTTTTAGCATAAGTACTGCACAGTACTGCATATGTAAGTACTGTACAGTTCTTTCTTTCACCTAAACACAACTTACGAATGGACTTCTGGTACCTAAATCGTTTTTATGTAGGAGAATGTCTGTATTTGTGAACTATGCAACTAGAACAGTATTATTTCTTTCTTTCCAGATGACAGCCACCCAGACTTCGAACCTTTCAGTCCCGCCGAAAAAGCCATGGCGTCACTCATCACAAATATGGACGTGAAGGACCTTCCATCAGTGTTCGGAGAAGATTCAACTACTTACGTCAAGCCATGTAAGGATATCCTGTTACTAATACATTGGCTTCTTTGTGCATTAACTTAATGAAATCTTATATATATTAAGTCTTCCTTCAGTTACAAATCCTTTTCTACTCACACATCTTCACAGAATGTTCTTGCATATATATATATATATATATATATATATATATATATATATATATATATATATATATATATATATATATATATATATATATATATATATATATATATATATATATATATATACCGGGTATATATATATATATATATATATATATATATATATATATATATATATATATATATATATATATATATATATATATATATATATATATATATATATATATAACAATGACTTAAGTGAGACGGGAACAGGTGTCAAAAGAGAATACAGCATTGCCAGCTGTTTAAGTTGATTTCTTGCACCTGCTCGTACAGTAAACAGGGATGGATGGGTGGGGGGGGGGGGTAGTTACCACAATATGAAGCAGTGAGAGTAAACCAGCTGAGGCTGTTGGACCTCACAGCAGAAGATCCTAGCCCACTTACCCTTTGGATGACCCAATCTGGGAGGTAGGGGAGAATTTGCACAGCCATTTATCCCCAAGGAGCAAAGATGAGTAATTGAGGTATGTTTGGCTTCTGGTGAATGAGTGCTCTGACTCAGCCACTCCCTTATGTTGACATTTTATGAATATAATAACTTTTAGAGCACTGAAGTATAATCTCAATAGTACAGTCCATTTAAGTTCAGGAACCATTGCATAAAGTAGTATTTTCTTGACCATTATGATTTATTGACGAATTTTAAGCTTTACTTATGGTCAGAATTTAAAATTTTTTTTAAATTTCAGATAATTTTGCAATTTTCTAGAAAGGTGCTGAAAGTTTTTGAATTTTGACAAGAACAGAATAGATATTACTGTATTTATTTTACAGTTATTCGAATAATAATTTAAAAAACTGTATATATTTGAACTTCATGTTAGAGCCTCTTATGTGTATTTCGCAGTGTATCTTGTATGCGCAGGAGGAATAGGCCATGATAAATAGCAGAATGTAATGTATTTGTTTTTTATAAAATTATTCTTGTTAGTAGATGGGAAAATTTGATTATTAGTGGGACTTTTAATATCTCTTTGCATTTACTTTCAGCTCGCGGACCACCCAGAAAGAAACCGTTGGTAGACCCAGCAAAAAAGGTCGTCAAGAAAGCCAAGCAGCAACAGATCCGTGCACAGTACCAACCCCTGCGCACTCGGCAGCTGAGAACTTTCCGCGATCGCAAAAATATCCTAGAAATATATAACGACACTGAATTGATCAAAAGATTTAGGTTAGACCGTTCGGGAATAATGTTTCTGACGAATCTGGTGAGAGACGTGCTGGAAAGTCCCACCGTGAGGAGCAAAGCCATTGAAGCCGAGATGAAAATGTTTTTAACGTTACACTACTTGGCCACAGGTAATATGCAGTTGTGTAATAGCGAAGACTTTGGCCCTTCTCAGCCCAGTGTCAGTCGCATGATCACCCAGACGCTAAACATCCTGTCGTCACCGGATGTCGTCACCCGGTTCATTAAGTTCCCCCAGGATCCTACGGAGATCCAGAAAAAACAAGGCGAATTCATGCAAATTGCAGGTTTCCCGGGTGTCGTGGGTGTGGTCGACGGAAGTCACATCAGAGTGGCAACGCCCAAGGAGTTTGAACCGGAGTTTGTGAATACTAAAAACTTCCATAGTGTCAATGCCCAGTTTGTGTTCGACGCCGACCTCAGAATCCTGGATGTCGTTGCGAATTGGCCAGGGTCCACGCTTGATGAGCAAGTTTTGCAAAACAGTGGCCTTTTGAGAATGTTTGAAGGCAACCTTATACCACCAGGTTGTCACCTTCTAGGAGATAATGGGTATCCTTGCAAACAGTGGCTGTTGACCCCCTACCCAAGACCTCAGTCGTATTCTCAGACAGCTTATAATTGGTAATATTACACTTCTTTTTTATTTTTGTAGCATTATTTGTCTTGTACTTGGGGCCTGTGGTAGCGTAGCAGTTAGAGGCTCGACTCAGGAATTGACAAACCTGTGTTCGAGCCCACCATTGGGCATTAAAAAGGGCATAAAGTCTTCATTCCCCAGATGCAACCTGTGTGTCCGTTCCCATTCAGTTGGGCACCTTGGTATTGCAGTGGTTAGAACAGTTGACTTTGGTAATGACAAACTCATGTTTGAGCCCACTGGCAGATGCTAGGAAGGGCACTCAGTCTTAATTTATCAGCTGTCACCTGCCCGTGTCCACCCCCATTCAGATGACCTTGGTAGTACAGTGTTTAAATATTGACATGGAAAGTGACAAACTCATGTTCGAGCCCATGAAGAGCATTAGAAAGGACATCCAGCCTCAATTCCCCAGCTTCAACCTGTCTGTGTCCACTCCCATTCAAACGGGGCTTATAATAGTGATGCTATATATGGTAAACCGATTATTTAATATCATTTCATTACAAATTCACGTGATTACTGCAATTTATAAAGTGATGTGATGGTAGGTATTTTATACGTGTTACCCTTTTATAAGAGGTAATAGAGTATGCTGAAGTGTGGTCGGGTGGTAATGCACGCGACTTTGATTTGTGACCCTCCACAGTCTTAGATTAGAAAGGGCAATCACTTGGGTTAATGGATTCACTTGCCAAAAACAAAGTCCTTTGAATAGGAGGCACTGTCCTAGCCCTTAATCGAAAAGGGAGTCCTCGACTTAAAACCTGATCATTACAGTATACTGAAATAATACTTATTAATGCGAGATTTTTATCAGCTTGCTGCAGTTGTATTAACAAATAGACTTACATAGCAATGGAGTCTGCCTCAGGTTTTTAGGCTGTATATCATAACTTCAATATAAAATTCTGAATTTGTAGATCGTAAATTATATCGTCTGTATATTGCTTTAAAACCAGTAAAGATAAAAAATAATAAAATTATTTATTAGTGTACGTATGTCTAGCATAATGTCAGTGATAAAAGACCATTAGACCCGGTGTGTTATGTCTACAGTCTCATACTAGCCTTAAATATTTTACTATCGTTGCAGGGCACTTCATTAAGCGTTGTGTGTTAAAAGGCGAAGTGTTTTGAAGAAAGACCAATAGATCTAGTGTTTGTAAAACCAATACACCCAGTATTTGATGTACTCACTCCTTAAATGTTTCACTCCTCTTGCAGGACAGATCACCAATCGTGGAGCATTATAGGCAGAGAGTCTTAAACTCTTTATAAAGGTTTCACTACCGTTTCAGGGCACATCACCAAACATGGAGCGTTATAAGTAGAGGACTTAATCTCTTGAAAAGAAGGTTTCACATCTTGGGAACGGAGGTGAAAGTGGACCCAAGAAAAACATGTCAAGTCATCTTAGCATGTTCAGCCCTCCACAATCTATGCAAAGACCGAAACATACCGCTGCCTGAAGAAACAGAAGTCAGCGAACACGCGCAAGTCGAAGAAAATATCAACCCCCCGCTACCAGAAAATGCTGCGCAGGACGGTATATGTTTCAGGGATCAAATTACACACACACATTTCAAGTAAGTACTCACACAGAAGAATTGTCTGGTGCATGTAGTTCAAGGACAGTGTTGAGTTATTTTGTCTCCCCTATTGTCAGCATTGAATGATCAAAATAAGAAACTATGTTTTAATGAAACTCAAATTCGATCAGTTTTGCACTTGTGGTCCTTAATTTTCATATATATATATATATATATATATATATATATATATATATATATATATATATATATATATATATATATATATATATATATATATATATATATAAGTTCGTGACTTAAACATACTTGTGTGTATGCCTTTTCAGCTATGAAGATCGACCCTGGCTTGGTGGCTTCTCTACGGTTATGTACTCGTGAAAAGGTAAGATAATTATTGTAAACTTCATTCCCAGTTTTGTATTTATGGATTATTAAATACTCACAAAAGTGACCAAAAAGTGACAGACCCATGTTTGACCCCAATGCTGGGCACTAGGAAGGGCATCCAGCCTTAATACCCCAGCTCCAACCTGACTGTCCACCTCCATAATGGAACCGTAAAGGAACACTTTACAGAAGAAAAAATTTACCAGTTTTTGCTGGAATACTGTTTTCAAGAGATTTACCTCTATTTTATATAGTTTTAAAAAGGAATTTCTGCTATGGGAGATCAGGGTAGCACAGTAGTTAAGAGCACTCAGTTTGGTAAGTGACAAACCCCATGTTCAGCCCACTGAGGGACATTAGGAAGGGTACCTGATACTAATTTCTCAGCTCCAACCTGTCTGTGTCCACCCCCATTTTAATGGAGATCATCACTGACACAAAAAATTTCCAACATTATATTATTAATATGCAAAAATTATTTATCAGTGTTTATTATTTAGCTTCAATCTGTAAATAGTTCCAGATCGTGAGGAAGTCGTCAGAATCGCTCGTTTAACGTTTCTCCTGGGAGAAGTAGCTGGCTAGAGCCTTAAGATGGAGTATAGTGCCACTTGGTGCCACCAAGAATAAATTATCTGTGCACAACGGCACTGTGGATGCCACTCAGATAGTTTGATATTGATAAATCCATTATTTTTTTCAAGAAAATTAGGAATGGCCTCACAGCTTTCTAGAAATGGTACTTATACAATTGATATCAACCTGTTTAGTAATGTTACCAGATGATCATAACAATTTCGCATTAGTGTGGTTATTCTCAACACATGATTGTATAGTTGAGTAATTCTGATGAAATCTGTGAATACAACACTAAGAGAATTCTGTCGAAATCTGTGATTTCGGCAATTAAAGAATTTTGACCAAGTCAGTTATTTCAACAGTTAAAGAATTCCGATGAAATCTGTGATTTCAACATTTGCAGAATTCTGATGAAATCCGTGATTTCAGCATTTAAAGAATTCTTATGAAATCTGTGATTTCTGCGATTAACGAATTCTCATGAAATTTGATTCCAGCAATTAAAGAATTTTATTCTCAGCACAAAATTCCACAGTGAAAGAATCAGATGAAATCTGCAGTTAGAGAATGCTCATGAAATCCGTGATTTCGGCCATTAAAGAATGCTGATGAAATGTGATTTAACAGTGGAAATATTGTATGGAAGGAATAATTCTCAGTTTGTGGGTATAGACCTTATCAATTGGCAACATTGCAAAGGTTGATATCATTTCATAAATACCTCTATAAATGTTTGTGAATGCAGTCCCTGACTTGTCTTGCTCTATCTAGTGATGGATGATTACCTGTAGGTCTACCTGAATATTCAGCCATTGCCTGGACATCACTAGGTCCACATGATTGGAGAGGGGGGCTTGGGCCCGAGCTATGTGGTGTATATAGTCGGGCTCCGCGTTATCACTGTCCCTTGCTCTGCCATTCATTTGAGACCTTTAACCCTGACTTGTCTTTTGTTAATAGAACTTCCATTAAACTTTAGTTCTTATAAAAACTGTTCAATATGCATTTGTGTACAAGACCAGCATTCCTCTTTTTTGATTATTGTTAAAAGTTCTCTTTAACATAATTCTATTAACGCACGCTATTAGCTGGAAAATTAAATAAAAAATTAATGCCAATCTCTTAAAATTTTCTTTTTTGTACATTACAGTATCTTAATAACCTACTATGGTACAAGATGTATTGAATATTGTGGATATGAATTAATACTGAACAGCAGTAATTCCAATGATTTATCACCCTAACAATTTGGGGACATGGTGAGAGAGGCGAGATTGAGATAGTTTAGGCATTGTGTTGAGGAGGGATGAGGGTTGCATTAGAAGAAGGCTACTGAAGAAGGAGCTGCTAGGCAGGAAGGGGTGGGTTAGGCCAAGGAAGTTTATGGATGTAGTGAGGAAGGACACTGAGGGCATCTGGTGTGACAGAGGATGATGCAGGAAATAGGGGAATATGAAGAAGATTTATCTCCCTGATTAGAACTAAGAATGCAAGTTTTGAAAAGGCTGGGTAAAGTACTCTCCTATATCTTAATTCTGGTCAGTAGCAAAAAAAATTATAATTGATAGAACAATGCAATGCCATTCCAGATATTCTACCTCCTGTTTTCGGGATTCAAAGCAGGGATCTGTAGAACAGCAGTACAAAGCTTAGTGAGCTCAACCACAGAGGTCTCAAGAGAGAGCACTGGAACTTTTTCTAGTTACTCTGATTTATAAAGAACACTACGGCACCTGTTCTACTCTAATAATTTTTTATTTTACCTCTTTCGACCAACCAGCGACCAGCACACACTGTGGCTCAGTGCACTAAGCTGTGGACTCCTGTACTACAGGTTCCAAGTTCAGATCCCAACAGTTGGAAATAGAATATTCAGACCCAATCAAATGTGTAACTGCATTGCATTGTTATGTCAATTAACCTGGGGAGAGGTAAAAATTTCAGAGTAAAATAAGCGAAATACTGCCTTATGAAAATATGAGTAACTAGTAGAAGTTGTTTTTTTTTCTCTCTCTTATTACCTCTGTGGCTCAGCGCAATACGCTGTGGACTCCTGTTCTACAGGTCCCAGGTTGGAATCCTGACTGAAGGTGGAATATTTGGAGGAAATTATTTAGAAATAATAAAACAAGTACCCACACTTTTCAGGATGTGTGATTGGTCATTGAGGAAGAACAGAGAAAAAAAATTGAAACAACAGTAAATGTAAATTCTAAACAAACCATATTTTGCATAAATAAATTTTCACCATTTAAAGGTTGCATCCCATATATGATATGGAAATTATCTTCCCACATTAGCCAAATGGTTAGAACATCTGACTTAGAAGCTGAAAGACTCGTGATTGAGCCCACCGTGGGATGCTGGGAAGGGCATCCAACCTTAATTCCCCAGCCATACACCATGTCCATCCCCATTATGGGAATAAATAAACAAACAAAAAAAGTCTCTGAAGAGGAAATTTTCCACGTATCATATATAAAAGTCTTTTTTTATTGTATAGAAAAAAAAAATCACACTAAGAGTAAATGAACACCAATTGTCTGAATGGAACTGTTATCACAATGACAGGGGTGAGTACCTATTCACTTCAGATCCTTTACTCGTCTAAGAACTCCTTAAAAGAAAGAAAAAAGTATCTACAATAATATAATGACATTTTTATATATTACACGATGTATTAATGTAGATAAAATCCTATGCGCTAAACCTTACCCTAAGGAAAAAAAGTGTGTTTACTGAGGCATGCCGTGAGTCATACTTAATAATTTTTCATTGACGAGTTTAAAGTGTTCTTCCATTAAGGTGAAAAATTTTTCTTGTTTTCTCATGAGAGCTCTTTGGCTCCGGCAACAATCTTTGTGTGCTTCGAAGGCCTGTTTCATGGCAGTGAGGGTCGTCTCCAGTAATTCACCGCTGACGGCCGAGCCCCTGTTCACGCCCTTTCGCATCCTCCTCGGCGTGACGTCTTGAGGGTAGACTTCTGTTACGACTTCTTCATCAGACGACGGCGCCGGGGATGATAATCTGATGTCGCAGTTGTCGTTATTTGGTCTGGAAAGAGAAATAGGAGTGCTCCACTAACAAATTCAATAATGTTAGAGAAATAATGAAATACTATTAAGGTGTCTACCAAACCTCAGACTGAAACTTAAAACTTCCATTCAAAAACATACATATAAAATGACCTCAATCCCCCTTGTGAGGGGGATTGAGTCAAAGCAAACATTGTGCGCAGTGCGGTCTTGCATAATATGGTCATATGAGGTGATGCGTTACATCCTGGACAAGAAATCATTGATGTGACATACCACGTGTAAGTTTAAATTACTGGTTTACGATTGTTCAAACGGATTATATAAAATGTGTAAGATAACGAGCTCAGAGGTTTACACCATTCTGTGAGGCAGGAGGAGGGACACAGGTTCAATCCCACCGTGGGGTATTAGGAAGGACATCCATCCATAATCTCACTGACTCGTGTGTTCCACCACTGAGCCATTGCGGTCCCCTACTACAATATGGTTCAGTAAATGTACCGCAATATTTTTTATATAAGGGAAGTTCATCACCTATGCTGGCTGCATGGAGCGTTACGAGGAGCATCCAGCCTCAATTCCCCAGCTCCAACTTAACTACGTTCATTCCTATTTGAATGAGTACTAACTGTAACGAAGAGCCATAAACTTACATAGACACAAACAACAAAATTGCAATCTTTCGGTATTATAGTGATGCATAAGTCATGCCCATGAGTGCCCCATGTGAAAGCTAGAAGTCCCACATGGCCTTCTCTGTTCTCTGAATCAAGCCCAGAATTGGCGGGTACGCTGCATTGTTCTAGGCGTCCCCACACCATAGGTTATGGGGTGTTCCCCCTTCTCTGGAAGCCTATTGGTAGAGGCACGTCCTAGAAACTATGCCCCGCTATCTCTTTGTATATTTGAACGACCTGAGGTGATAAAAAGGGTCAAACAACGAGCAAAGGAAGCAGAGTATTGTTGGTGCCCATACAGATAACATTACGTTAAGGGGACTGGGGCATTGAGGCCTAGAGGAACTATGTAGCTTCTAAATAAATTAAGTGTTAAGTATCATCGCGTATCTATCACCTTGCACGCTTTAACCCTGGCCTGTAGTGTAGAGAATCTAAGTAATGTCAAATACAACAGAGGTGGCAGCGAAAGTACAACTAAATACATGACAGTGGAGTACGACTACAAGTGGTATACCGCAGGCATGATACCAAATATCATGTAAGTAAGTAAGAAAAAAAAAAACTATTATGATGAAATGTAATAGTAACTAGGTAATCACAGAGGGTGAAAATGTCAAATCTTCTGATATTTTAGTAAATAAAACAAAAAATATAGGTTTTTTCTGTAATTAATATTCTGTAATTTTTAGCTCGTGGATTGGTCGGTGCAGCGACTGCTTCCCTTTCACCTCCAGACTCTGGAACTCCCTCCCTCCTTCTGTCTTCCCTAATTCTTATGATCTATATTCCTTCAAAAAGTGGATCAAATGTCATCTCAGGGCCTAATCCAGCCATATCTCAAGGACTCCATTACTTTGACCATTCTTTCAGCCTGTCCTTTTTCCTAATGTTTATTATTCTCTTAGTTCTGCCTCGTCCTTAAGTCACTACTTTTTCTTCATCTCAATGTTTTCTTGCTGCCTGAACCCACAAAGGCAAATATTCTTGCTTGTCCTGGAGTCTCACATTAAAAAATAAAATACTACACATTCATAAAAAGGTGTGGACACATGGCGAGAATGGCGAATCTTCTAGTATCATTATAAAAAGAAAGTCAAAAGGAATCTTACCTTGAATCTTTCTGTTCCATACAAAATTGGGCAACATCATTGTTGCCAAGTCCTGCTATTCCATTGAGAGAGAGGATATCGGGCCCAAGCATCTCCGCAACAAGTTCTGATAACGGATCCATTGCCTGTCTCTTCTGTGGAGGACCCTCCCCTGCAATTTATGAATTAAACTTTTTACTACATACATATAATGGCTGTAATCTTGCATGCAAAGGGTTCGCCAAGTCAATGCACACTCATTCATTTGGGGCTAATCTACCTCAATCCCTCCTCTTAGCTCCTTGAAGATGAAGAGCTGCCACAATTTCCCTCAATCTAAGTTTTTTTTTTTTTTTCTTACATATCCCTCCATCTAATTCTTTTTTTTTCTTACATAAAGTCACTATTAGTTCCCAATAGGAGTCAAAAACACAGATAAAAGCTAGGGAATTAAGGCTGGATGCCCTTCCTATCACCCTACCAAAGGCTTGAATGCTGGTCGGTTAACTCTCAAGACAAGCATTTTAATCGCTGCACTACTGCGGCCTCCAGTTCTAGATTTATTAATATTCTATCTCAATTCTTATCAATTCCTTAGCTGCAGGGGGGGGGGGGGCATATTGAAACCCATGGGCTGCATGCATTTAATCGCTTTCATTTTTTGTCTAACGAAAAATGCATTAATATGAGTAAAAATATATTTATGTGACAAACTCTACTTTACAATCATGTTATTTGTTGTATGAAAAACCCACGTTGAGTCTGTTGCGGGGTGTTAGGAAGGGTATCCAGCCTTAAATCCCCAAGTCTAACTTGTCTGTGTCCACCTCCGTTCAAATGAGGATTAATAGCCACACATTAAATTAAAAAAATATATTTTTTATAGTATAAGGCCCACTGGAAGCTTTACAGATTTTCCATGTAGCCCTCATGCTGTGGGTAGCCTGTATCATATGTCTACAATATTTTTGCCATTTTGTGTGTCACTCTTAATTCCCATTTGATTGGGACCAAACACAAGTATGTTGAAGCTATGAAATTAAAGCACAATGTCCTTTCTAATGCCACACTAGGGTTCAATAATAGGGTTATCACTGCCTGAGTCAAGTGCTTTAACCACCACACTACCATGGTCCAAATGCATACAATCCTATAATTAACCCTCAAAGATCGAGTAATCTACAAAAGACATCCTCCCTTGATAGCGAGATGACGTGATCCGCCCTTAAGGGGTTAAACCATAATGTTACTGGTGGGTGGATGTCTTGGTATGCCTAAGCTAACCCAGGTGGGTGGACAACAAAGGTAATTTTTAAAATTTTTGCCCACCCATTTTTAGGTGAAAATTATATCTTTTCCAAGGTATTTTATGAAATTTCAATGAATATGAGATTGAAAACCCTTATTGAGTGTATAGTAACCTAACCTATAAAACAGTAATTTTAGAGTTTTCTAGATCACCTTGATTCAAAAACCATAAGAACCTGTTGTAAATTGATATTTTTAAGTTAGGTTGCATTAGGTTTAACTTTACATAAATTAGCACAAGAACAGCAATGAGTGGAGGGCCTTACTAGTAGAAATAAAACTATTGAAGCAGGCAAGCTTACACGCTTGAACCGATACATGTTCGTTAGCCCAAGCCCCCAAGAATATCTAAACTAGAAAAGGCAGCTGATTCTATGCTATGTTCCTAAGGACATTTAAAAAAAGGGGCAGTACAATGGTTAGCGCCTCCTACTCTAATATGCCTATCCAATGACATTATAGATTTTCTATACAAACAGCGCAAAAATAGAGTGGAACCAATTCCAAGTACTAAACTATAAGAGACAACGAGGCTAGTTCAACCATGACCTGTCTTGACTCTTCATATTAAGGGGGTCATCTTGCAACAAGGCAATAAAGTTTCGTGACAGGTTGGCATACATTTTCCCAGTTTATAAGAACATATTAATAAAAAATATGCCAGAAACCATAGGAAGAATATTCACCTCCAAATTGAGACGGACGCAACTGTACAAACTTACAACAACAAATAGCCTAAACAATGTGTATTGCAATCCAATTAAAAACCGATTCATTGTTAATCCTAGTGCAATAACAAAACCTTGCCTAATATGACCTAAGCCAAACAGAAAGTACATAGCTTAAACTTTGACATACTGCATAATTAAGAAAAAATCATTTTCTACCCCCGTAACAATTCCTTTAGAGTTGTACAAGTAAAAAAAATAAATGGTTAACTCATACAATCCCTTGGAACTCGTACCAATTCCTTGGAACTCGTACACATACCCGTATCCATATTTTGTCTCTTCTGCTGAATGATATCTTTTTTCCCTTTATGTAGAATGTTATACCACCTCTTCTCGACCTGGTCAGGCGTCCTGACGACCATTGGAAAAGCCTGGTTGACCTTTTTCGTAATGTCTAACCAAGCCTCTTTCTTAGAGCGCCATGTCACCCCTTCTTCTACCTTCCCCTTCATAATCCATTTTTTGTCATTGACCAATTGCACCAGCAAGAGGCTTTGTTCCCCCGTCCAGTTAGAATTCCGCTTCTTCGGCTTCTGGGGGTTTTGGTATTCCATTTGCGTTTGGTATTCCAGTTTGGTGGTTTTTATTATTGCAGCTCAAGAAAACACTCTTCAAAAGCAGACCTTCGTCAGCGTTATCAACGTCTGCTGTGTCTTGATTCCAGGAGTTTAGCGGAAAATAGCTAAGGTTTTGGCTATATTTGACAGCTTTTTGGCTATAGTTAATAGTTAATAACTATATACAGAACAATAGAATAACTTTATATATAAAATAACAATGATTTTATATATAAAATAACAATAACTTTATGTAAAAGATATCATATAATGTATATATATGAATATATAATCACGTACTATGAAAGAATATAGGTTAAATAAACCATTACTTAAGATGCTTAGTGAATAACTGTCTACTCTCTGAATAACTACATATACACAAAAGCCATTTTTAAAGGAGCGGATTCCCACCCCAGTTAGTCAACCTTTACGACACGCAGGGGAACATAGATAAGTTGATAATTGAACTTGTAAGTACTTACGTGTATATAAATATATATATATATATATATATATATATATATATATATATATATATATATATATATATATATATATATATATATATATATATATATATATATATATATATATATATATATATATATATATAGAGAGAGAGAGAGAGAGAGAGAGAGAGAGAGAGAGAGAGAGAGAGAGAGAGAGAGAGAGAGAGAGAGAGAGAGAGAGAGAGCAAAATTTAGCGCTAATGTTTAAAGGGATAACGCTAAAAGATTAGCAACTCTGAATAGTGTTTCAGTTTATGTTTGGGTCGTAAAGATATCAAACAAAATTTTTACCATCTCAGTAAATATATACCTGTGCTATCTAAACTTTCCTGACAA
>JAXCGZ010003842.1:35000-37500 GCA_037179515.1 Halocaridina rubra
ACACACAATTTTGATAAACAAACAAAGATGACAAAAATATATTTTTGTAAACAAATATTCATATTATTGAAGGAACTCGGATGACGATAGTTGTGTTTTCAAAATAGAAACCATTTATCAAAATCTAGAAAACTGAACATTAAGAAAACTCCAGACTGCATATGATAAGAATCGTGCCTTGAAAACATACTGAAAACATTCTTCCTTGTGACCCTTTAGGAAAACAAAAACAAAAAGAAAAATCAAGTAATTCAACACGTGGTGTTTACCTAGAAATTTGTTCCGGTTTTAAGTCACGGACTCCCTTTTCTACTAAGGACTAGGACGGTTGCCTTCTTGCCAAGGACTTGTTTTGGCAGATGTAATCCTTACCCTGAGTGCATGTCCTTGCTAACCTCAGACCGTGACGGGGCTCGAACCTTTGACGTGACGCCTCAGAGTCGCGGACGCTACCGCTTGAGCCACAGTGACTACTATTACGTCAAATTTATTGTTCCGGTTTTACGTCACGGACTCCCTTTTCTATCATGGGCTAGGACGGTTGCCTTCTTGCCAAGGACTTGTTTTGTTAGATGTAATCGTTACCCTGAGTGCATACCTTTGTTAACCTCAGACCGTGACGGGGCGCGAACCCTCGACCTGACGCCTCAAAGTCGAGGACGCTACCGCTTGAGCCACGGTGACTACTGGTATTTACCTAGTAAATAACCTGAAATTATGAGTATAATTTATTGCCTAGTAACGCTACGTCCAGACAGTTATGACTTTTTAAGATTATGTACATCACACCTCGCCATTATATTCAGGAAATTATTGCAAATTATATATACATCACACCTCGCCAATATATCCAGGAAATTATAGCAAATTATACTTGCATAGGTATAATCAAAAGTCCACATTGCACTAAAACCGCAAAATTGTTAAATTGTGATTATAGAGTGGTTCACTTTTGTGAAATAATCAGTGAACAAAAATTATGTTCAAAGTTTACTAGAACACGGAAAAACGTAAATATTTGACTTAAATGCTGTTTTGTGATGTTCTAAAATTTTGGAATTTATTAAAATCCTGATTATAATATATAAAAAAAATCGTGTATTTAAGAAAATTATATTCGAAAGTTTTTTTTTTTTTTTTTAAGAGTGTGACACCGGGATAGGCAGAAACTGCCCTCATCAACAAAGGCCCGGGCACGAGAAAATACCAAGACGAAGGAAAAGAAAAAGTTAAGGGCAAGGCAGAGGTGAGGTAATGTTACTCAATAAACAGAGAGGGCGACACATCAATATTACTTCATTAATGCACTCAGGGTAACGATTACATCTGCCAAAACAAGTCCTTTGCAAGAAGGCAACCGTCCTAGCCCTTGGTAGAAAAGGGAGTCCATGACGTAAAACCGGAACTTAGTTAATTACTTAATTACAGGTTCATTTTGCGTTGAAACTCCAAGAAATTTCATAAATTCTAAATTATGAAAATAACATAAATTAATCAGATATATTAAAAAAAAGAAATATATATATATATATATATATATATATTATATATATATATATATATATATATATATATATATATATATATATATATTTCAAATCAGTTTAGATAAAAGAAAAACGTCAAATTTTTTAATTGTATATCCATAATACTTCTCTCTATGTTTGTTTGTTCCGGTTTTACGTCACAGACTCACTTTTTCTACCAAGGGCTAGGACGGTTGCCTGAAGGACTTGTTTTGGCTTTCGTAATCGTTACCCTGAGTGCATGGCCTTGAAAACCTCAGACCGTGACGGGGCGCGAACCCTCGACCTGACCCCTCAAAGTCGCGGACGCTACCGCTTGAGTCAAAGTGACTACATATTATCTCTTTCTATATAGAGAGAGATATATATTATCTCTCTCTCTCTCTCTCTCTCTCTCTCTCTCTCTCTCTCTCTCTCTCTTTCTCTCTCTATATATATATATATATATATATATATATATATATATATATATATATATATATATATATATATATATATATATATATATATATATATATATATATATATATATATATATATATATATAAGTCATTTTTCTCTTTATAAGGGAAGTGGCTGAATCAAGGCATAATACTTTGACTCTTTGGAAAGAGAAAATACAGAAGAGGTGATTCCCAGTTCCCTCGCTCTGCCTCATTTAGTCCAATCTTACGACACGCAGGGGAACACGGAGGAAGTATTCTAGCCCCCCTCCCTCAGGGGGTAAATCCATAGTAAGCTAAACAAACGTTTTTCATTTCTGAATATAAAAATTAAACACACAGAACTTCACATAAAGCAATAATCAACGTAATATATATATATATATATATATATATATATATATATATATATATATATATATATATATATATATATATATATATATATATATATATATATATATATATATATATATATATATATATATATATATATATATATATATATATATATATATATATATATATATA
>JAXCGZ010003842.1:45000-47500 GCA_037179515.1 Halocaridina rubra
AAGAAGAAGAAGAAGAAGAAGAAGAAGACAGATAGCTAGATAGACAGCTAGTTAGCAAGATAGATAGATAGATATATAGATAGATAGATAGATAAAAAGACAGATAAATAGATATAGATAAATATTTAGGTAGAGAGATAGATAAATAGATAGATAGATAGATAGATTAAGATGGCGCCCAACTTTAGTTGCTCTTATGTTACTTTACCCGTTTCGTTGTTTTATTTTACAGTGTCACTGTTTTCACTGGTGAGATTCAAGAATTCCCAATGTACCGGGAGTGGAGGGCTCTCCGGTACGTGCTACACTACTAACCAATGCGTCGGGAATGGAGGGAGTGCCTCTGGTTCCTGTGCGGACGGGTTTGGCACTTGTTGTGTTAGTAAGTGTACCCATGTTGGTATTTGCTGTGTTACTAAGTAAACCCTATGTTGGCACTTGTATAAGTATGCCCTAAGATGGCACTTGCGTTAGTAAGTATATCCTATGTTGGCACTCGTTGTATAAGTAAGCATACCCTATGTTGGCACTTCCTGTGTTAGTAAGTTTGTGTTAATAAGCATTCTGCAAGTTGGCATTTGTAGTGTTAGTACGAATACTGGCACTTGTTGCATAATTATACCCTACTTGTTATTAATAAGTATGCTCTATGCTGAGACTTGATGTGTTTGTAAGTACACATACAAAGTATACATATGCATATATACTTATAAGGAAAGTCTCTGGAAACATAATGAAATAGGATAATAGCAGAGTGTATATTTTACATTAGTCGCAAGACACCATTGCTTTATTATCCTTGCTCCCTCCCTATGTGAAAACCTCTCCCTGTATGCACTATCTGCAAGCGGGACAATTGAAGCATGATGTCTTGCGATCTAGAGTAAAATATATATTACACTATAGTTTAATATGTATAGATATTGCACTACAAATTATTCAAAATATAATTTTGCTTTATTATTTTGTGTTACCACTGTAGTGTAGTGGTAAGAATACTCGATTCGGAATGTGACAGGCTCGGGATCAAGCCCACAGCTGGACAATAGGAAGGGGATCCGGCCTTAATTTCCCAGTTCCAACATATTTGTGTCCACCCCTATAAAGGAGACCAATAGTGACACAAAACGTAAAGCAAAAAGTGCATAGACCAACAAGACCAACTTTTCCTGATAAAATATAGTCAGCACTGATGCAATTGACACATTATGTGATCATGTCGCCCTGAAAATCATATATTGCCTCAAATTTTCTTCTCTTAAATAATCTGTATCCATCAGCTCGCCTTGGTTGTGGTGGTCGAACCTCTAACAACTGCACTTACATAGAAAGTCCGAACTACCCCAGTACTTTTAACAGTGCCATGACATGTGTCCAGACCCTAGTCCTCAACTCAGATGCATGTCAAGTAAGGTAAGAACACAATGCTGAACTCTGGGATTTGTATCAAATAGACATCGAAACTGTGAACTCTCAGTTTAAATGATAAACAAACAAATAAATATACAAACAACCAACAAATCTACAAACAAACATTATTATTATTATTATTGTTATTATTATCATTATTACTCAAGGATGGACGTCACAGACGTGAGACTTGCTGCCCCGACAGCCAACGGATTTTGTGACAACGATAGATTAACCTTCTCACAAGACACGAAATGGACACAAGTATGCGGCATAACGGAAGACACCCATTGTGAGTGCTACAGACTTTTTCTCTTTGTACATATCTTAATAATCCTCAGCACACACATCTTTTAAAACATATAAAAGCCATCCTAACATGCCTTTTGAGGAATAGAGTTGAGGCATCATGGAACAGGTTAATGTACAAAGTGTACATGCTAAAGAGTGCTACAATAAAGCAAAAGCTAAGCACATAATACCAATTCACACTTGTGAGAATGATATTAGAAAACAGGTTGACCTGACTTACCTATTTCTAAACCATTTTTGTTTTGTCATCTTTGAAGGAAATAATTTTTTTTGAAACAGGGCAATCAAATTTTTGTGCTTTTGTATATACAATAATGCTATATGTTTAAATATTATGAAAATATGACCACGTGACACACAGATGAACAGAGGTCAGCTACTAAGAAAATATATAACGATCAACAGTAACCGAGTGGTTAAAATACCAGGAGTTGACAGACCTGCAATCGAGCCCACCCTTGGACGATAAGAGGAGCATCTAAATTATATCCCCCAGACACACTCTGTCTATATCCACCCCCATAATGGGGACTAACAGTGACACATGAAGTGAGGACTGGTTTATAATACTTTATCCGGAATGGGACTATATGGTGCCGCTCTTTTGCTGCTAAGCTGTTTTGGCGTTGCCTTTTTGGCAATAAGCTGTTTGGGCTCGGTTAGATTAGGCCATCTTAGTGCCAAAAGAGCAATACCACAACAGCTTGGCGCCAAAACAGTGGTGCCAAAAGAGCGGTAAAAAAAAATTACATCGCCAAAAAAAGCGGTGCCAAAATGT
>JAXCGZ010003842.1:50000-115000 GCA_037179515.1 Halocaridina rubra
GCTAGAGGGAGGCCTAGGTTTGGGTGGATGGATGGAGTAAGGAGAGCCCTGAATGATAGGAGGATGGATGTGAGGGAAGCAAGTGCGCGCGCTAGGAATAGGAATGAGTGGCGAGCGATTATGACGCAGATGTGATGGCCATCTGCTGTTACCACGGGGCGCATCTTACAGAGGTAGCCTTGTGGTAGGGGCAGTAGGGGAGTTGGCAGTTGTGAAGCTACACAGGTTGTGGAAGAGCCGGGAGGATGGGCTGTGGCACTCCAGCAGTACAATCTGAACGGTCGCTAGCTCCCTCGTCATTGCCCATAGAGCAGAGTAATCCCCTTATTGTTTCCTTTTTGTGATGTCGGCTACCCTCAATTAAAGGGGGAAACAGCCAGGGTAGATAGAATAGATAGACAAAATGCTGGACTGATACAAACACCAAATTGAAAGCTTAAACCTTGTCAGATCTTCGAAATGAAATATGTTTTTAACTTCTCTACAAACACAAAGTAATAATATTCACTGGTCTGATACAAAAACCAGACTTACATATCGTCAAATCTTCGAAACGAAAAATGCTTTCAAGTTCTCTTCAAAAACACAAAGTAAACTTAATCAGGGACTTCACCAAAGATGACCTTTCACCATGACCTTTTACCGTATTCTTTTTTTCAGATGCCAGTGACCATACCTTTACAAGGGCCAAATTATCTCTACTTCGTCACTCAACAAACCCAATTAGTTCGAAACTGTTGTGGTAACCTCAATATTGACTTCACTCAAAATGCATGTCCCTAAGACAATTGTCCCTTAGGACGATTGCCCATTAAGGGGAACTGCCCCTAGGACAATTTTACGTAACGTATCGTAACCTGACCTAACCTAACCTACCCAGGTATAGAATAATCATTTGTTCACACAATACTTTTTTCATTCATTATTGTTTAATTATGTGATATATTTCACTGTATTATTATCAAGGGGCACTTATAAGCTTTTGGATTACGAGTTAGGGCTATTGATCTGGGAACAATTGTCCATACTCTGGGGACAGTTGTCTTCAGAGTCAATCGTCCATAACCCTGCCAAAGGAACTACTATAATTACCTAAAGCTGTTTTTGTCAATATAATCTCACTGACGATACACCTGCTGGCCAGGTGCTAATTGCTTCTTCTTAAGGGATCAGGAACTTTTCAGCGCCGATCTCTTGGCCTTAAGCTGTTTTAGCGTTCCCCTTTTGGCTCTAAACTAAGCTAAGCTAATCTAGCCAAAACAACTGAGTGCCAAAAGGGCAGCGCCAAAACAGCGTGGCGTTACAAGAGCGGCTCCAAACAGTCCCATTCCGTTGTGAAGAACGTGACGGATAGAGTCATTTGCTATGACTATATGACAATGAATTTCAATTCATTTTGATACTTCATGACAAAAATAAAAATAAAGACTGTCTTTGGTAGCTGCAGAATATACGTATTTCTTCATTTCATGGCAATTAAATTTAGCAGAAGCAATACATTGATAAAGAGAAAGATGTTGGTACAGATACCAGGCTCTGGTATCAATAGGCTGAATAGATGATATTTAATCTCTGTAATTAGGAGAAGCTGTCTACGGTATCATATATATATATATATATATATATATATATATATATATATATATATATATATATATATATATATATATATATATATATATATATATATATATATATATATATATATATATATATATATATATATATATATATATATATATATATATATATATACCATGCTTGTTTAAGTATCTATATTTTCACTCATTCATTCGCTTATTTTCTTTTATTCATTTATTTATCTATTTATCTAATCATTTATTTATTCATTGGTTATACCTGCCAATCTATTTATTTATGAATATAGTCTGTGTACATTCTGATTTATTTAGCATAATTATTATTCGCATTCCATGTTAAGTTTCATATAAGCAACTGTTAAAAAAAGAATTGTGTTTTATTACCCACATATAGTACCATGTCCTTCGCAATAAGGCACCGTCCTAGCCCTTAGTAAGACGTACAACCGAAGAGCTAAAGAAGAAGAAGAAGAAGAAGAAGAAGAAGAAGAAGAAAAAGAAGAAGAAGAAGAAGTAATAAGGCCTAAAAATTCAAATGGAAGGTAAAGGCAAGGGACAGAGACAGACAGCATAGAGTTCGACTAGGCCTATATGCTTACTATAATGCCGGGACCTAAAGTCCCTCTCCAATCACATGGACCCAGTGATCTCCAAGCAATGGCTAAAAGTTTTTGTAGACTTGTAGGAAATTACCAACCCCCAATTAATTGCCTAATTATATCGGTAATCACATGTGATAGTGAGAGCTGATCCAATCCTTAGCCAAAATAGAAGAAGAAGAAGAAGAAGAAGAAGAAGAAGAAGAAGAAGAAGAAGAAGAAGAAGAAGAAGAAGAAGAAGAAGAAGAAGAAGAAGAAGAAGAGGAAGAAGAAGAAGAAGAAGAAGAAGACTGAGGTCGAATTCTACAGTTGATCCTAGAAGGAAGGTTTCTAACAATTAGAAATAATTAAGAGATGATTTCACAACAAGCAGTTAGACCGTTAATTTTATAAAACGATCAGGGGATAAATAAAAAAAGAAAATAATTTCAAGTCTGTTGTCTTGGAAATCACCAGACCTCCATAAAGTTATACAACAGTTATTTCTAGTGATTACCTAATTGTGGTTACGGGAAAGAGCCAAATACTTGTAACTCACCATCTCCTGGTCGGTTAGTGTCTAATTTGCGTAGTGAAAATAGTAAAAAAAATATATATATATTTTTGTCTCAATTGGAATGGGGGTGGACACATGTTGGAGCTGGGGAGATCAAGGTTGGAAGCCTTTGATAACGACCCCACAATAGCCTACTGAGAAAAACCGACCCCCTGTAAAAATGGTAAAAGCTGCCGAAAAATTATAACATTGAAAAAGATTCAGAAAAAAGTTAAAAGAATTTATGAATTATCATAAATACATGAATAAATAAAGAAATTTATATATAAAAAAAGCGAATTTCCAACATTGTAAGTAATACATAATTTCCTGGAGGTAAAACTGAGCTATCGAAATTTGGGCAGGTCCGGTATTATCTGATTAATTAATATCCGGACTGAATACCGGACTCAACCGAATCTGGCCATCGGAAAACCAATGTTTCATCTTCCCTTCTTACAACCAAAACCGTTTATTCATGCGATTTCATATAAATACTTATTCCTATGCACTGGCATTAAGCCCCATTGTAAATAGGATGGCATAGTCAAAGCATATATTCACAAAACACCATTTCACCCCAATTTTAACAATTATTATTAAATTAAACCAATGACTTTGGAACTTACGTGGTCACTGTGGCTCAAGCGGTAGCGTCCGCAACTTTGAAGCGTCAGGTCGAGGGTTCGCGCCCCGTCACGGTTTGAGGTTAGCAAGGGCATGCACTCAGGGTAACGATTATATCTGCCAAAGCAAGTCCTTTGCAAGAAGACAGCCGTCCTAGCCCTTGGTAGAAAAGGGAGTCCGTGACGTAAAACCGGAACAATGGCTCAGAAAATTACGGTTTTGGTGCTGCTCAGAGAACGGAAATATCGAATTATAACTAAAAATCACAAAATGACGGCGAGCGGAGTTCCTCCAGGGAAAAAGGTAGAACTTTTTCCATTTATATGAATATATTTTACCTATTAAAATGGTTTCAAAATTATGGAAACGTCAAGAAAACAATTGACTCACCACTAGGCAATGAAAATGTTGGTTTTGCTTTTTTTTTTTTTTTTTTAGGACGGGATAGGATAGGAGGGAAAAAAAGGGGAGGGAATTAAGGATATAAGGGAATTGGAGGGAAAAGCACGAAAATTAATATAAAGTAAGAGATAAAGAAGGAGAGGGGCAGACCCTCGTGCTAAGTTTTGATATGAAATTCAGATTCTGAATTTTTTTGATCTTCTGGTTTTGGTTCTTAACGGGGTTATGAAATCAAGGTTTTGTCAATACGATAAAGAACGAAAAGGCATTTGAATGTTAATTAGTCCAGATATAGTAAATATATCATTAAATATGCAAATAAATAAACAAATAAATAATTATTTGCATAAAGTAATAAAGAATACTAAATATATATAATATATTTATGTTCTAAACGTTAACTGTATTATTTAATTTAGGGCATTAATAGTTTGGGAATATATTGATTAAAACCTTTATTTTTTCTTTGATTTCATTCCAATACTATCCAAAAAGTAGCTTTCAAAATTTAGATCTTATATAAGTCTTATATCTCAAGCACTCACTAATATTTGCCAGAGAAAATATATAAAAAGTAATTATTATTATTATTATTATTATTATTATTATTATTATTATTATTATTATTATTATCATTATTATTATTATTTCACATAATAAATAATAATTCATCAAACTACATAATTAAATTATTTTCAGTTTGAGGTGAAATCTATAAAAATAAAATTATCTATGAAATTAAATGATTAAATACTGCCTGTTTTTTCCCAATAAATAAACTATTTTGAGATAAAATTATAAATTTATTCAAAGTTTGATGTAAAATATATAAAATTATTTAAATTTTGGAATAATAATTTCCAAATTTCCTTCTCACGACGACGAAGAAGAAGAAGAATCTGTCATCAAGAAGGGGGAGGAAAGAGATTATTTTTGTGTGTGACAGAGAAGCGAGATTTGAGGTGATAATTTTCGTTTGTATGGGATTTTTTTGTGGAGATTGTGAAAATTTGCAGCTTAAATATTGATTACGAGTTTAAAATGACTTGTTTTTAGGGTGTAAATAATGGCTACCCGTTGCTTAATTGGACATGCTTTTATTTAAGTTTTGTGGGTTTGCATTTTTATTCCTTTTATGGGTAATTTGGGGACGGGAATTTTTTTCCTAAATATTTGTGTTCACGCTAACAGCTACGAAAATATCTCGTGAATTTAATATAATACAAGGTTAGGTTAAGTTAGTTTATCCCCACTTCTGAAACGAGCTGACAGTGGTAATTGTTGAATTTTTTTTCTTTTTACTATTGCATCCATCTCATCACAGACAATTTTCATTTTTTTGTTTTTGTTTGTGTGTGGATATTGTGGGAATTTGAAGCCAAAATATTAATTTCGAGCTTAGATTGACGTGTTTTTAGGGTGTAATTAATGTCCACCCGTTTCTTAATGGGATATTTTACTTTTTTATTTTTTTTTAGGTTCATTTTTGCTTATATGGAACATTGGAAGACAGGAAAGCGAGATTTCGGTATATATTTGTATTCACACCAACAACTATGAAAATTTCTTGTGAATTTGATATAATACAAGGTTAGGTTTTAAGTTTATCCCCATATTTAGTATTTTCTTTACTATTACACCCGTCTCATCACAGACAGTTTTTTGCTTTCAAAGTAGGTCTCAGTATTGTAATATTTTTTGTTTTTTAAATAAATCTGACCGTAAAAATAATCGTAACTTATACGGTTTTGGTTGTTGTTGTTTGACTAGATTAGGTCAGGTTAGGTAAAGTTAGGTTAGAAATAATTTCTGACAGTTTGGAGGTGAGATTAATTGAAAACACATAAAAAAAACTCTGGAAAAACACATACTGGACTCTCAATGGGAGGCGCATGAAATCGTAATTACATACTTAATGTTTTCTTTTTAGGTATTTTTTCTATTTTGTATGTGTATTTCTTTCGATTCGGGTGTGAAAGTAAATAATTACAAAATTTTTGACTGCCAAAGCAATTGCTTAGATTATGTTAGGTTAAGTAGTAGGTTGGCCTATGGCACAGCCGCCTGTTGCGATACTACAGCTGAAGGTCTATTGGACTTAAATAGTACTATCCAGGACAGTTTGATGTTAAGTCATTCGTCAGTTATGGTTCTATTTCTGTGCCTACATCTACAGCAAATATTCTTTGATATTCGTTACACATCTCTTGTTATCACTAAACATCTGACCGGTCACAACATTCTCCATCTCTTTCTATTTACTTTGTTTTCTTCGTGCCCAGGTCCGATAAGCATTATTATTTTCTATGAAAGCTACATTTAATTTAACTATATGCCTAACCCTCTTATTTGTTAGTTTAATTACATGTCTACTTATAAGTTACTATTAATGTTGAATAACCATTGTAAAAAATGGAAATAAATGTTTTTGTTTTGTTTGTTTGTTTGATAAGGGCAATTTTATTTTTTACTCGTCCTGGTGTCACAATCCTAAAAAAGAAAAATAAAAGAAGCATAATGGTAACTTTATATGGTATTTTAAGTGTTCATTGGGTCTGAAACTAGGGGACCACAGTAGCGCAGTGGTTAGAGCGCTTGACTTTTTAAGTGATAAACCCATGTTTAAGCCCACCATTAGATTTTAGGAAGAACATCCAGCCTAGATTCCCCAGCTCCTACATGTCTGTGTCCATCCCCTTTCGATGAGGATTAATAGGGACGCATAAAAGCGGCGAAACAATTATTGGGTCGTATACTGACCACAAAATTGTCTTCAAAATGGTGCATTTTTACCTTGCTAATATACTGTACTTGTATATCTTTGTTTTCTTTCACATACTTGTATGTGTTTGTGTTTATTTTCACATGCATACTTGTATATGTTTATGTTTAATTTAATTATCCCAGTGTTGAAAAAATCTCTTGTTTGTATTTGCATTTCATTCCAGAGTGTGAATGTAAACATTCACCAAGTTGTCTCATCCATGTAATTGTACATTTGCAAAATTTACTTTGTCTCATGCTGTTATTTGTGGCCACCATAGCTGAACAGTAACACTTGCAGCTTTTTTTGTCAGGTCGAAGGTTCGTAGACTGGCACCGTCTGAGATTAGATAGGGTATTCACTCAGGAGAATAGTCACACTTCCCAATACCAAAGTCCTCTGCAGCAAGGCACCGATATGGCCCTTACTAGAATAGGGTGTCTGTGTTGCAAACCGATCGCGTGCTCGTTTTTTTTCTCGCAGAGTTGCAGATATTTTAGTCTTCTCATGTTCGTAAACTGTCTTCATTCGTGATGTTCATCTATATTTGTAGAGTTGATATTGCATGGCAGCCAACCACAGTACAGCAAAATGTTTGCTCAGGGTTTGACGTTAGAACTATTTATTCCAGGAATTGGAATTTTTGACATGTGAAGAGGAGTAACCTCCCCAAACTCCATGTACAGTCAAGTAACCCTATAAATTTTTATGTTTGGTTAAGTTAGTGAGGATGGAGAGACAGGTTTGAGCTGGGGGATTAAGACTGGATGTCCTTCCGAACACCCTGCAGTACAGGTAGTCTAGAACGTGGGTTTGTCACTTCCCGAATTGAGCACTCTAACCACTGTGTTACCTCGGACCTCGATAATAAATATGCTATTTTAATCAGAGGATATAAACTAATTTGAATAATGATAAGCTAATTCCAGTCCTCTCTTTTCAGGTTTTTTTTTTGTATTTGCGCTGTTATCGTTTAAGGTGTTATGAGCAATGTTGATAAAAATAGCAGTGCTGAAGGAGAGGTCTTGGAGGGATTCATATGTCCCTTCTGTCTCTTGGACCTCACCTCCATCACCCAACTCCAGGCACACTTCGAGGAGCAGCATGCCTCGGAAGACAAGGCTGTGTTACAGTCACTCAAAGGTAGAAATATATGCAAATAAAACTTATAAAACAATTCAATATAAAGCAGAAAAGGCCTATAAATTAGAGACAAAGTAAAAAATGTACTGTATTATGACCAATTTAGAAATAGGTGTAAAATTAAATGGAAATATGCTATATTATGACAGAGCTACGGTTGTCTTCAGAAGATGGCTATTTTAGTCATTATATCTGTTGTAAAAGTGCACTATAAGAAGCAGAAAAGGCCAGTAAATATAACATAAGCTTAATAGGACATGTGCTATATTACGACTGAACCACTGTCTTCTTCAAAAGAGGACCATAGCTTGTTCAAAATATTGTACATCTTTTTACTTTGCATTGTAGCTATAGGCCTTTTCTGCTTTGTAGAAATAGATCTGTATATAAGCATTATATCTCTTAAAGTACATTTAATACAGTACAGTACTTCAGTAATGTAAAGAGTTTCTGTACCAGTTAAAGCTGCATGATTAGGCAAAGATTATACCTTAACTGCAAATTTGTTATATTCATTACCAATAATGCTGAGTCTACCTATATATTGTGCAGTAGGTTGGCCCATGGCATCAGCCACCCGCTACAATACTACAGCTGAATTTCTTTTAGACTTACATATGACTATCCTGGACAGCTCGGTCTTGTCTTCCATTACTTACACCTCCTATTCTATGCACATATGACAGGTCACAACACTCCGCATCTCTGTTTCTCTTTCCTTTATGTTTTTTCGTGCCCAGGCCCGATGAGGGCAATTTCCTTTGCCCCTCTTGGTGTCACACTCATAAAAAAATTAAGATTATGCAACAGCAATAATCCCTCCAATAAAAGGGGTGAATGAGTCAAAACAAAAACTTGACTTTGTGGAAGGAAGATACAAAGGAGGGGATTCCCACTCCTCTTGCTTCACCTCCATTTATACAGCTATCATGGCATGCAGTGGGGGAAATAGATTCTAAATGTAATTCAGATGTTGTAGTTTCCACTCCCAGGTAGGCTTTTCAGCCTCGCACTGGGATCAGTCTAACATTTGATCCTTGAGAAAGACTACCATATTCATTCAAGATTGCTTTTAAAGCCCTAGTGAATACTAAAATATTGCTAACTACTACCAGGTTTTTTTTATTCATAAATGGAGACATGTATTACTGCATATTTCTGAATCTGTTTTTGGTTTTTCAGGGTTCCTGAATAAGGCAAAGAAGAAGTTGCTAAACGAGGATGAGACGGACTTTTCGCCTGGACGAGGTCCTTCCACCGTGAGCTACGAAACTTCCGATTATGAACCAAATAATCCATGGAATTGGGATCCTCCTCCATTGGGTAATTATATATGACATTATCTTTTTCATTTATATTTTTTTACTCTTCTTAGATCCAGCCTGCAGCAGGATATATGGAAGGGCATCCAGCCTTACGTCCCCAGCTCCAAATTGTCTGTGTTCACCCCATAAGGGGGATTATTAGTGGCGCATAAGGCAATAAAGAAAATGTCACTATTAGTTCCATTCAAATGGAGTGGACACAGACACATTGGTGCTGGAAATGTAGGATGGGATACCCTCCCTAACACCCAGCAGTGGGCATAAACACAGCTTTATCACTTTCCAAGTTGAACACCTAATCATATTAGATACTAATATGTAGTGATTATAACTGAAATGAATTGTGCAACATATACATATCTAAAAATCTTGCTGCTGTTTGTTATTATATATGTCCTTATCAAACCCCTGTATGAGGGTGGATAGAGTTGGGTTAGAGCTGGGATATTAAGGTTGGATGTAGGCTCACACACTGGTTTGTCACTGAGTTGAGCGCTCTTACTACTGCGCTACTGCCGTCTTTATCATTGCCTTTCTTAGGTATTATGGAATTTGTCTGAGAATGTTCTTGTAAAGTCTGGTCATTTAGATAATATAAAATGCTTGTTTGTGTTGGTAGGATTTATGTCTCCTCCGTGTTCCCCTTTGTGTTGTAAAAATGAGGGGACTGAGAATCCGCCTCTTTATATTTAACTCCCACAATGAGTGAAATTTTTTACTTTGACTCAGCCACCCCCCTTTATAAGGGAATTATGGCTTCTGTATATATATACTGCTGTATATAAATAAGATTTTTTTTAATTTAAATATAATCATGTGACAATGCTCTTAGGCCCGTCAAGGTCACACACATCTACATTCAAGAAAATCAGGAGTGCCAGACTGGATTGTTTTGTTGCTGAGACAAATAAACTACTCATTAGACTCAACAAACTACTTACGGATCTACCCAACGACCCAGTTAAAAGAAAAGGTAAATTATATAGGATTTTCTGTTACAGAGAATTAGTCCATTTGTCTGTCTGTTGTCTCATGAAATTCTGTTATTCATATGATAACCAAGGGTAGACGAAGAGAGAGAGATAATTATATGTATATTTAAGTTAAGCATAATTGATGGCATTAATATTTTTGATTGTATGTCAAAATAAAATAGAAAAATATAGTGAGATAGGTAAGTTGTGGCAGTTCTTTATTCTGAAAGAGCTAAGAGGTGTGATTGGGGTGAATTGACTTCTGGTGAATAGGCGTGTGCTTTGACTCTGCCACCACCTTAGCTGTTTTATGTGTCACTGATTATTCCCTCTTATAGGGGGGGTTCTTAGATATACTTCTCTTATTATGCTTTTTACCTGATTTGCTTTCTCTCCTTCACAGTCCATGAGAAGAGCATTGTCATGTGGGCGGACGATAAAGACGTGCCGTTGTGTCCGTTTTGTGCTAGGTCATTCAACATAGCTCGCCGTCGCCATCACTGTCGCTTGTGTGGAGGCATCATGTGTGATGAGTGCTCAGAGTTTTTAACTTTTGACTATGCAAGTAAGATCATTATTGCTATTATTATTATTATTATTATTATTATTATTATTATTATTATTATTATTATCATTATAAGCCATGTATCAATCCTGGTCGGAAAAAGTCCAAAGATTTTAAACCAGATGGCTATGACAGGGGAAACAACTTGATAAGGAATGGGAAAAAGAGAAGAGCAAGAAAATTATAGAAAATGGTACAACTTGGTATCGCAGTGCTGACAAAGAAAAACAAAAGCGTTAACATTAATTATGTTGTAGGATGGGGAAATTTGTTCGTTGTTCTACTTACTTGGAGGCAGTCTACATAGTCTCCTCTGTGAATTTGTCCCCCTGGCCACAAAATGAATATTTCTGCTGTGAGCCCTGACAGCCACAGCTGGTTTACCCTCCTGCGGCTGTTGGTTCTCACAGTAGAAGATCCTTCCCCACTTTCCACGTGTGTAACCCACACAAGCAATATCCTATTTTTAATGTGGTCTCCAAATTTTTTTTTATGCAAAGGCATTTCAAGCTTCTTTGGGCGTCTGCACCATACTCTATAATCTGCTAATTTTAAAAGTACAAAACGCAGGCTAGATGTAAGGATGCAGGAGGCTCTTATGCAAACAATTTTGGAGACTTCACAATAAAATTAGAATATATCAGGTGAATTTAAAACAGAGATGGCTATTAGATGTTACGTATAACTTGCATCAAATATCATCTAATTACTCATTGGTCATGTACAAAGCTGTATAAAAGGTTTACTCATTCAACTCTGTAAGTATGAAAAGGAGGGCAGATGTAAGGATGTTTGAAGTCCCCCCACAAACAGTGCTTGAAACTTCACATTAAAAGTTTAAAATTTCTGGTAAATATCAAACAGAGGTGGATATTAGATATTATGCGTAACCACCGTCAACTATTATTTAATTGCTCGTTTTATCATTCAAACATATCGTTATTGCTAAATGGAATCTCTTTGCTTCTCAGAAAAACTGGTAAGTCCAGTTCATCAGAGTCACATCAAGCAGATGTCTACTTTGAGTATAGCTGGCACTGGTTCCACCGGCGTGACCTCTTCCGGTATGACCTCCCTCTTAGGTGGATTGTCTAGCCTTCGCCGTTCTGGATCTCAAGGGTCGCTTAATTCCTTACGCTCTGTTATGGACTCAATGACGAACGAACAACACTTTCGAATATGTAGTCATTGTATGAAGGTGAGAAATTCACCATATTCTTTATATCGTACCTGTGGTGAAAATATATATATCCAAGTTATATCCGAGGTAATAAAGATTGTATAGTGTGTATCTAATTATGTCTAGCCTTTATGTTGGGGCTACAATAGCTCACTGATTAGAAGGCTGTACTTGGAAAATGATAATCCCATGTTTGATCCTATCACTGGGCGTTAGGAAGGGCATCCAGTTTTAATTCCCATCACCAACCTGTCTGTGTCCACCCCCATTCAAATGAGATTTAATTGTGAATCATATGTAACCATTGTATGGGGACAACTGTAGCTCATGTTAAGAACGTTTGACTCAGGAAGTCACAATCCATGTTCAATCCCATCACAGGACATTAGGGAGGGCATCCATCCCTAATTCTCCATCTCTAACCTGTCCTTATCAACTACCATATTAAAAGGGGATTAATAGTGACAGAAAATAAGTCAACAAATAAACAAAGCATCCAGCTTCAATTTCCCAGCTCCAACCTGCTTGCGTCCACCCCAGTTCGAATGGGAATTAGTAGTGACATATGAAATGGCTGACAACAACAACAACTCTTTCTAATTATTTTATAATCATAATTTTTAAACCTTTTTCATTCAGAGATTACAAGCACGAGACAACCAGATAGAACAGCGAACTTTTAAGCCAACGTTATCTGATTACTATGACAAACTCATGGAATACAGAAGAAGAATAGAAAGGCTCTTGCCTCAGTATAATAACATGGCTGAGTCATTGGGGTAAGGAATTGTTATGTATTTAGTTATATATAAAAAACTGTAGAAGAAAAATAGAAGCCAATTTGTTTATATACAAAGCTTCCAGAATTTGCACGCAATTTAGATACATTTTTTGTGTAGTTTTTTATATTCTTAAAGCTTTTTCCTCAATATATAAACATGGCTGAGTTATTAGGGCGTGAGAATTGTTATAATTTAGTTAAATATGGAAAATTAATTTCATGCTTAATCACCACACCAATATTCTGTATATAACCTCAGCTAGACCCCTAATGAGCTTTGACCTAGTCACTGCCTTACAAGGGGAATATAGCTGTTTTGTATTCATTTTTCTTGTAGATTGTCTTTGTTATTCTGTGCATATAACATGATTTTGATTTATATAATTTACTTTGATTCTAGATGCTGAAGAACTGATTCAAAATACTCGCTCCCTGCCATTTAATTGGCTATTACAACACGCGGGGAACATGGAGGAAGTATTCTTGTTCCCCTTATGGGAATTCTATGTGCATAATTATAAATTTATATCAAGAATAAATTTCCATTCTAGATGCGGGGAGCCAACTTACAGTTTGCGAGACGCTGAAGAATTGAGAGTCAAAATCCTGAAGTCTGGAGATAGTTTGAATTCCATGGCTCAGCGCATCAAAATCTTGGGAAACGATCAAGATGCCACCGATAGTGCTGCCTCGTCCAACGCTCTCTCGTCTGGGCCTCGGCAAGAGCTCCTGCAGCGAAGGATTCATTCAACCTCCACGGCTTTTCTGAAGGAGCATATCCTGAGCTTACCAAAATTACCCAGTAGTCAGGAACTCAAGGATATGCAGGAGAGAAGGAAGTGAGTGTCAATTTTTACTTAATTCATGTTTCAAGTGACGAGTGGGATAATTTTTGTGGTATCTCACTGGTTAAAGCATACGACTCTGGAAATGACAAATCCATAATTGAGCTCACTGCGGGTCATTAGGAAGGGTTTCCAAGCTTAATTCCCCAACTTCAGTCTGTCTGTGTCCACCCCTATTTTATTGGAGATTTACACTGATGCATAAAATGGCAAACAACAACAATAATATATAGTGAGTGGGAGAGGAATGTTGTCACACACTAGGGCTTCTTCATACCTAGTACATTTTAGCCTATTTTATCTGATGCCTTATGGCAGTGCACAGGCCACATCATTGATAAACCTTTTCTTCTTCAATTTGGCACTGTTTTATGTGTCACTAATCCACATTTGAATAGGGGTGGACACTGACATGTTAGAGCTTGGGTATCAAGTCTGGATTCCCTTCCTAACACCCTGCTGTAGGCTCAAACACGGGATTTGTCACTTCTCGAGTCGAGCACTCTAGCCTCAGATTTAATAGATGAAAATTACATTTTCCCCAAAATCTTTAAACATTGTTGTGTGTATAATACAGTAGTGAACATTATAAACAATAATACTGTATTATATATATCAATATTCCAAAATGACCAGTACGAACTTATTAATTGCTATGAATTTATTATCAATTCATAATAAATACATCTATGAATTCTTGCAAATTATTTAATTGCTGAGTTGCACAGTATCAGGATAGGAAACATTTCTATATCATAAATAAACTTTTCAGATTGGAAACTGAAGCCAGATTAGCAGCGGAGAAGGAAGCTGCTCGGCAGGCTGAGGAACATGCAGCTGAGATATTAAGAAAAAGGGACCAAAAATCCAGAGAAACTCCTAGAAATACCCCTGTCCGTTCTGTTCATACGCCTCTCTCATTCTCCAGCCTCAAGAAAAAGCAAACAGAGGAGGTAGGATCTCTTTCATTGCTTATTTGAATGCCTTTATGTGAAAAATACAAGAAGGGAGCAAAATAATTCCTTGAACAACCCCTGTCCATTCCATTCATAAGCCTCTCTTCTTCTCTAGCCCCAAGAAAAAGCAAATGGAATAGGTAGGATCTCTTTCATTGCTTTTTTGAATTCCTTTATGTGAAAGTTATAAGAATGGATAAAAAGCATTGAGGAGAATAACTCCTTCAACTACCCCTGTTCACTATGTTAATATGCCTCTCTCCATCTCTGGCCTCAAGAAAAAGCAAATGGACGAGGTAGGGTCTCATTCCTTACTTTATTGAATTTCTTTGTATGAAAATTATAAGAACAGAGAAAAAGTAGGAATCAGAATAACTCCTTGAGCAACTCTTGTCCATTCTGTCAGTATTCTCACCTTCTCCGTCCTCAACAAAAAGCAAACAGAGGAGGTAGGGTCTCATTCATTTCTTTTTAGAATTCCTTTGTATGAAAATTATTTCTAAAAGAATGAAGAAAACGTAGCGAGCTCAGTATTAGTTACAGATAAAAAAGATGATTAATATATATTTCTCTTAGTGTTTTTTGCTGAGCAAATGTGCTTTTGGGGGTATCACTTATAGGTAATAGGTTCCTAATGAAATGCAGAGGAAGCGTCTGTGATAGCGCAGAACCCGACTATATCCCTACCTTATAGCTGGGGCTCAAGCCCCCTTACCAATCACATGGACCCAGTGATCTCCAAGCAGTGGCTGAATAATCAGGTAGACCTGTAGGAAATCACCGACCCCCCAAATTGATTGCCCAGTTTGATCGATAATGACATGAGATAGTGAAAGTTAATCCAACCCTGGACTAGTATATTACTAACCTCAGATGCTACCACTGCACCATTATATTAACTTTCATTCAAAATGTTTAGGTATTGGAAATATTAAGAGAATTCTCATTGTTAAGAGTGTAAGAATATTGCTCATTTATATCTGACATATTTTGATATGATTTGAATAGGTTATAAGTAGAGGCTATTAGTTATTCCCTAACCAATTTTTTTTTTATCCGTTTATCCATATACAAGATCCATTATCCCCTTTGGATGGGGATGACTGAGTCAAAGCAAGAAACTATTCTTTGTAGGAGGAAAATACAAAGGAGGGGATGTCTAAGTCCCCTCGCTCCATCCAAATTAGTCGACTTTTACATGCCGGGAAACAAAGAGGAGGTGTATTTTCCCCCATGAGGGGGAAAGCCATTCAAACCTTGACTCTTTGTAGGAGGAATATACCAAGGATGGGATTCTTCGTCCCTCACTCTGCCCTAATGTAGTTGAATATTATGACGTCCCTGAGAATACAGAGGAGAAATTGAAGGAAGCTCTCTTGCCTTAACTTTTCTCTAACTTTAGTGATTACTCTTTTAACCTTCGATGGGGGATATGTTTGTGGCTTTGGAGAGAAAAAAATGGTAATCTTGTAAAGACAACTAACCCCAGGGTGCTCTAGGGTTATTCATATTTACAAGGCAAGTCACTTAACCTAACAGTTTATAGGGTTATTTAATTTAACTTGGGAGTTTCCCATCGTTACAAGTTCCCAAATTTTTTTTTTCAATAAGTGTAACACCAGGACGGACTAAGAAATTTTACCTTCATCAGGCCCGGGCACAAAGAAACATAGAGCAATGTTAAACAAAGCTTAGGAATGTTTTGATTTGTCAGATGTGAAGGGATAATAAAGAGATGGTTAAAAAATATATAGCTTTATCATGCTAGTTACTAGAGCTCTGCAGGTGAATCATGTCCATATGCTGAGTACATGTTTTTTACAGTTTGGATGTACATTCTTAGTTGCTAAATAAATTGTGTTCAGGTGTAGATGATTATTACTATCATATATTCTCAGGTACATGTAGGTGGTCACAGGGCAAAGTGGTACCACTCGTGACTTTGAGTCGTCAGGTCGAGGGTTTACAACTTATCACGGTCTGAGGTTAGAAAAGGCATTCACTCAGGGTAAAGATCACACCTGCCAGAACCAAAAGCCCTTCACTAGAAGGTACCGTCCTAGCCATTATTAGAAAATGGGAGTCTGTAACGAATAACTGATCACTTACTCTATTCTCAGGTACTTGTGGATACCGGTTGGGGTGTGGATTCATCCACTTTTGATGTATCAGAAACGGACGATCCAATGGTACAGCAGATGAATATAATTCGCAATTTTATTAGACAAGCCAGGTAATTTTTCTCTCATTTTGTTGCAGAGCAAGAGTAAACACTATGCAACCTGTATGATTGTTCATATTTATTATTCATGTTTATTTTGTTTATTGTTCAGTACCTAATGTTGTGTGCTGTTTTGTGTTGCTATTAATCCCCATTTGATTGGGATGGCCACAGACAGGTTGAAGTTGGCAATGAAGGCTGAATGCCAATCCTAGCACCCTACGGTGGACTCAAACATGGGTTTGTCACTTTCCAAATCAAGCGCTCTGTCCACTGTACTGCCGCAGTCGCCAAAATGTGGTTTGCAATTTTATGTCACTATTAACCTCTGTATGATTGGGGTGGATGCTGACAGGTTGGAGCTGGGGAATTAAGGCTAGGTACTTTCTTAGTACCCCACATTGGGCTTGAACAAGTTTTGCCATTTCCCGAGACATGCTCTAATCACTCTGCCACAGCGGTGTACCCTTATGCAGCTAGAAATGTCATATAGAATTATAAGAAATTGCTTTGTCAGTTTTTGTAGAATAAGAACATCAAATTTAGTTCTTTTTATTCATAAACATATATTTTGTGTTACCTAACAGTTATTCAGTAATGTTAAAAACTCTTCCATTACCTTAGAAAATTACATTTCATTACAGTTATACAGTACCAGCTTTGTAGTCAAGAAACGACAGATGGTTTTTGCCCACTACAGGGAGGTAGGGAGGTCGTTCAGCCTTAAGTCCCCAGCTCCAGCCTGTCTGTGTCCACCCACATAATGGAGATTGATAGTGACCCATAATAGGCAAATAAACCAGTTTCACAGCATTATTTCTTTTTGTTTATATCAGGGATGCAAGTCGTTATGACGAAGTAGCAACGTTAGAAGCAAATTTAAGAGAACTCCAGGAAGAGTATAAAAAACAACAACGACTCATGAATCCATAGCAGCTGGTAACTCGTTCTAGGGACGAAAGTGAGTGATTGAATTATAGTTATATGATATTATATAATATTGTGTTTTATGGCATTATGATATTGTACTATTTTCCAGTGTTAAGAATTCTCATGAAATTAGAGAACTTTTGATGTCAGAGAATTTATGAGATCGGAGAACTAATGAAATCAGAGAACTTTTGAAGTCAGAGATATGAAATTAGAGAATTTATAAAATAAGTTACAAAGTCAGAGAATTTATGAATTTAAGAAAACTTATGAAGTCAGAAAACATTGAGGCTATTATTTTGAGTGAATGAAATTCATCGCCATAAACTCTCATTGAAAATTATATGTCTTTTGTAGTACTTTCGTGATTCATAAATGATTATAGTTGATTAGTAGAGCCTTATATGATTATCGTAAGTACCATTGTTATTGCTGTTTAAAAATAAGTTTCAGTAATTTATAATACATATTTTGTACTTTTGACCATCTCCACCCCACTAAGACTTTTTCCCTACCCAGAAATTCGTATTCTGAATACTTATTCCTCCTCGGAAGGTATTTTTGCCTTCCTCATTCTTATCATTTCTGTCCCAAAGCTTGCATGTGCATGTCCCCATGTAAAGATACGAGTATGGTATTAAACTTACATAAACACAAGCACACAAAAGCCGTAGATAATGCATATGTGAATTTGTATATGTAAGTATGAAATTAACTTTTTCTTCATATTGAAAATACTTACACACACTCAAAAGCAATAAATATCGCACTTTCTCGCTCGTATGTGTGAAAGTCGTAGAGTTGGTTGAATGTGAAACAAAGACTGCTTTAAGCACTTGTTGGTTCTTACAACATTTGTAGAATACAAGGTTTTTTTTTTTTTTCTCCCCGACTACCTTTCTTGTTTGTATATTATCAGTATTTCTTACCTGCATTCTTATATTCATGTATATTATATTCTTATGTATATATAATATATATATATAATTATGTTGATCCCCATTCGAGTGGGGTGAACACTGGCAGCTTGGAGTTGGGAATTAAGGCTGCATGCTCTTGCTAATTCCCTTTGGTGGACTTAAACACAGGTATGTCACTTGCCGTGTTGAGTGCTCTAACCACTGCTCTACTGTGGTCTCCTTGTCGCTCTCAAGTAGATACTATAGCATTTAATGAACTACTTTGGATCCCTGGTTTTGACTGGGAAAAAGAATGCCTCACAAATGTTATCTTGGGCTGAAGATCCTAGCCCACATACCCTGTGGATAACTCAAAACAGGATTTTGAGGGGAATTGTGGCAACCTTTTATCCCCAAGGAAGTAAGAGGAGTGATTGAGGTATATTAGCTTCTGGTAAATGTGTGTGCTTTGACTTGGCCACTCCTTTATTAGGGGGATTGAGCCATTGTACAGTATATGTATCTTATCTAAATGGCGTATGAACTGAATAAAAGGGATAGAAAATAGAAATTCTGACTTCTGTTCATGTTAGCCCTGGTATATTTCTTTCCATAAAATAGTTAGTGGTGGGTGAGCTTGTATAAGGTATAATGCAGCCCTGCTGCCTCCCGTTTTTTTTTTTTTTTTTTCTTTGTGACCATAGTGTGTGCATCAATAGGTTATGGCATCGTACTCACTATACATCTCTTATTATCGTTTCACATCTGAAAAGTCACAACACCCCCCCCATCTCTGTTTCTCCTTTTGCTATATGTCTGCTTGGTGCCTTAGCTGATGTGGGCAATTTTCTTTGACTGTCCTGGAATCACTCATAAAAATTATTTAAAAAGTAAATTTTTTTTACTAACATATTCTCATTATTGAGGAAATTATGAACATGAAGAAAGAAAAATCGGATCAGGTAAAGAAGGGTAACCCCAGGGTGCTCCTTGGGTCTTCATATTCATAATACAAGTCACCCATCACAACCAAACCTAATCCATCGTGACCCTACCTAACTTAACAATTTAAAGGGTTATTTAACTTTACTTGGGGTTCTGAGGTTACTCATCTTTATAAGATCCAATAGAAATTTCATAATCTGATTTTATTAACCAACCAATTTGTGTTATGAGACGTATATTTTATGCATCACTGTTAATCCCCATCATGGGGTGAATGCAGACAGTGTGTGGATGGGGAATTAAGGCTGGATACCCTTGTTAATGCCCCATGTGTGCTCGATCACTGGTAAGTTAGCTTCCAAATCAAGTATTCTAACCACTTGGTCTCTCTGGGCACTTATTTTAAGAAATGACTGTTTTTAGATTATTCCTTATGTCATAACTGTGATTTTTCTTTTACATGAGATTATTGTAAACGATAACTGAACATTCCTGTGATTATTAACCCTTTCTCTGTGATCGGTTTTAGTTCACGGACTCCCTTTTCTATTAAGGGCTAGGATGGTGCCTCCTTTCAAATGACTTTGGGTTTGGCAATTGGAACTGTTTCCCTGAATGAATGCCCTTGCTAACCAGACCGTGGCAGGTCTCGAACCGATGACTTGATGAATCAGAGTCATGCTCATTACCAACCATTTCCTTGTGACCAAGCAAAAAGATTAATTACGCCTCATTTCGCACGATCTGCTACTCCTCAGCACGAGTCATGTGCCCCCCTTGACGTCGTAAAAGCCACTGGCTCCCTCGATTGAAAAAGCTTCAGCTCATGTATGGTAACACTACAACGGATTCCAGATATTAATTTTCCCTTCATTTCCTCACGAGAGAATGGCATTCTAATCTGAAATTATCTGTGCTCGTATGTGGAATGCTCGCACTCTACCTCACGAATGAACATGTTCCATACGTGGAACACTCATAGGGAAAGGGTTAAATATTAAAAAACATTCCTCTTCTATGATAATCTTTGGTTTTATGTAATAAATATTGAATTTGTCTCTTAATGTTCAGAAAACTTGTAAACGATCATTACATGCATTTTTATATACATTTTTGTATGTATTCTTATATACACTCTTGTATACATTCTTATATACAGAAGCTCCCATACTTACGAACAACCGAGTTACGAACATTCACAGATACGAACAAAAACCGTCCTATGTATTGTATGTATTACTGTACTGTACTGCATTATTACATTATCATTACTATATTAAAACTCATTAAGACAGTACACTTTATGATTTATGTAATAGGAAAGTGTCTTTAGCCTAAGTACTGTACAGTACTGCACATGTATGTACTGTACATACTTCTTTATACATAAACACAAATTACAAACAATTTTACTTACAAACGGACTTCTCAAACCTTACTTGTTCGTAAGTATGGGAGTGTCTGTACTTGCATTCATATATTCATTATTAAATGCATTCTTAAATACATACATGCATTCTTATATACATACATCCATTCTTATATACGCGCATGCATTCTTATATACCTTCTTATATAATAACATGCATTCATATATAAAACATTCTTATATTCAGTCATCCTTATACACATACATACATTCTTATCTGTACATCTATTCTTTTATAAATGCATTCTTATATTCATGTATTCTTATATACATATAGTACAGGCATTCTTATCCATTCATGCCTGTTTTATACATATGTATTCTTCTATGCATTCCTATATACATACGTGCATACTTATATTCATGCTTTCTTATATATTACATTTATATTACAACTGTAAGCCGAATATTACTATATTATCATATTTAATTTAAATTTTCATCAAAATCTCGTGATTGTTTTTATGTGGTTTATTTGCCGTTTTGTATGTCACTGTTCATCCCAATTAAATGGGAGTGGATATAGACAGATTGGAGCCAGTGAATTGGGGATTCTTGCTCTTTGGAAAGCCGTACAGCAGGCTCGAACAAGGGTTCTCCACTTCTTCATATAAGTGCTCTAACCACTGCGTTTCTGTGATCAAGGGTAATGTTGTTGTATGCCGTATATTGTCACTATTAATCCCCATTATGGATGGAGACAGACTGGCTGGATCTGGGATATTAAGGCTGGATGCCCTTCTTAACACTGTGATGGGCTCAAATACAGATTTGTCACTTCCTGAGTCAAGCGCTCTAACCTCTGCGCTACTGTTTTCAAGTGTTAATGTGATTACATTTAGAAATTAAGATTAAGATGAGTAGATTTATTGTATCATGAAGTACATATATAGCCTTACTGCAGTAGGGTAGTGGTTAGAGCATGACTCGGAAAGTGACAGATCTTTGTTGGAGCCCACAGGACGGCATTAGGTAGGGCATCCAGCCTTCATTCCCCAGCTACAACCTATCCGTTCCCCCCTATTTGATTTGACATTTATAGTGGCCCACAATACGGCAGTCAATAAGTTCATCTATTCATCTCTCTATCCTCAGCAAACAAGTGACATTAACATCCGTGAACCGTGGAATCTTTTCAGTAATATATCATAATGTTGCTTGCCTTTTTATGTCACTAATAGTCCCCATTATGGGGATGGACACGGACAAATTGGAGTTGGGGTAGTAAGACTGAATATCTTAAATAATGCCCTTTGATGGGCTCGATCGTAGATCTGTCACCTCCCAAATTGAGCACTCTAACCACTGCACTACCGTGGTCCAAAACCTACTACTGGAATTGAAATATGTTAATTGTGGAATTTTTTCTGTAAATTCTTATTATATACCATCAGCTTTTCTCTTATCATTTTTTGTTGATCTAGTCTCAGAGGTACTTCTATTTCCTGCACGAACTGTCTACATTGAGGGGTGTAAAGTTTCCGGCCTTAAAGTAGGCTTTTCATCCTGTCAGGGGGATCAATTCGATTATTAATCCTTGAGAGAGTGTGAACTGGGAATTTAAGACAGATGCCACATTCCCACCGTCCCATGATGATAACGATTGCGGGTCTTCCTACTCATGATCGAGATTGTTATGTGGGTGACTACGCTCTGAGAAAGATAAAAAGTATTGAAATTAATGTTTGCCTTATTATGTGTCGTTATGGCTCCCCATTTGAATGAGGGTGGACACAGGCAGGTTGGAGCTGGGGAATTCAAGCAGGATGCCCTTCCTTACACTCTGAGTTGGGCGTGAACATCCTCTTAATTATGTGAGTGACCACCTTCGAAAAAAGTTAAAAATGATTGAAACATAGATTACAGTTGTATATGTCGC
The DNA here is from genome assembly GCA_037179515.1 of Halocaridina rubra. Classification (NCBI taxonomy): domain Eukaryota; kingdom Metazoa; phylum Arthropoda; class Malacostraca; order Decapoda; family Atyidae; genus Halocaridina; species Halocaridina rubra. Next base: position 72,601 of record JAXCGZ010003842.1, read on the forward strand.
AGTTTACCCCATTCTATTGGATCTGGACACAAACAGGTTAGGGCTGGGGAATTAGATCAGGCTGCCCTTCATAACACCGCGAGGTAGGCTCGAACATCATTTTTAATATATGGGTGACCACACCCTAAGAAAGATAGAAGAAATATCAAAACTCTTATAGTACTCATTATAACATCTAATGAAAATCTTGCCCTCACACTCATGCACGTTGTAATAACTGAGCAGTAAAGCCATGCTTGTCCAGATTTCAATGCTTCTCATTCTCCTGGATGTCAAGGTCACTACATATGTCAAGTCATTGTATATCACATTGCACCTTTTCATTTTGTTTCATGCCTCATTCTCCTGGATGTCAAGGTCCTCACTGGATAAGGCCTCACCCACTTTGTCTTTTTATCTCCTCGTTTGAATACCTGGTGATCCCTACATATAAATCCTCTTTCCTCATTTTTCACTCACTTTATCTCCCTCTTATTTGAATACCTTGTAATCCCTATTTATAAATCCTCTCTGCATAACTCACTCATTTTAACTCCTCCTTTGAATACCTTGTAATCCCTATTTTGAAATCCTCTTTCTTCTTCTTTCACTCACTTCAGCGCCTCTCTAAAATCCTCTTTTTACTGCATCTCTCACTCACTCCATCTTCTTTTAGTTTGAACACCTTGTAATCCCTACTTATAAATCCTCTCTGCATCTCTCTCTTACTTCGTCTGCTCATTTGAATAACTGGTAATTCCTACATTTAAATATGCTTTTGTCATCTCTCCATCACTTCATCATCTCATTTGAATACCTTGTAATCCCTGCTTATAAATATTCTCTGCTTTTCTCACTTTATTTCCTTCACGCTTGAATACCTTGTAATCCTTTCGTATAAATCCTGTTTTGAATACCTTGTAATCCTTTCCTATAAATCCTGTTGTGAATACCTTGTAATCCTTTTGTATAAATCCTGTTTCCTCATTTATCACTCACTCTATATCCCTCTTGTTTGAATGCCTTATAATCCCTACTTATAAATCTCCCTTCTTCAACTCCAAGTGTCTGTGCCCTTGTGCCCAAACCATCAAAGTTAAGTCTGATTTTCTAACCACTTCTTTTTGCTACATATCTTCGTAACTCTTTACAACTTCTATCTGTAAGATATTTACAAAAAAACATTTTTGGAGCTGTTACATAAACTGAATTATTTGTACATAGGAAATAAAATGTCTTTTAATTTTAATTGATAAAAGTTTTATTGGTTCCTAATCCCCAATATGTACCCCAAAATGATTGATTTCTAAACCCCAATATGGACTCGTTAAATGATGGACTCCCCATATGATTGATTCCTAAACACCAATGGTCTCCCCCATATGATTGATTCCTACACCCCAACATGGTCTCCTCCATATGATTGGTTCCTAAACCCCAACATAGACTCCCCATAAAATTGGTTCCTAAACCCCAACATGGCCCACATGATTGGATCCTAATCCCTAAAATGGACTCTCCTTATGATTGGTTACTAAACCTCAACATGGGTTCCTCTTATGATGAGTTCCTAAACCCCAACACGGATTCCCCTTATGATTGCTTCATAAACTCCATAATGAACTCCCCATTATATTGGTTCCTCATTGTCTCAGAAAAGGTTAACCAGTTAAGTATGGTGAGGGTTTCTCACTTAGATCATCTTAAAACATTTAACACTTCCAGAGCAAATTGGTATTTCTGGAGAAGATAATTTTTGTGATATGCTGGTGAAGGATTTTGGGGGCTGAGAAAGGAATGGCATGATTTCTGGATAATTTTTATGTGAAATTTAAGAATATGGGTCATCAGAACACAAAAGCTGGTAAAGGAGTGGCTTGATAGCTGGAGAATTGGCATCAAAACACAAGAGCTGGGAAAGGAATGGCATGAGAGCTGAAGAATTTTTATATGAAAATAAAGAATATGGGACATAAAAAATAAGCTTGTAAAGGAATGGCTTGATAGCTAGAGAATTGTTTTATGAAAGTGAAGAATATGGGGCATCAGAACACAAAAGCTGGGAAAGATGCCAATTCTCCAGCTATTAGCTGGAGAATTGGCATCAGAACACATGAGCTGGGAATGGAATAGCATGAGAGCTGGAGAATTGTTATACGAAAGTAAAGAATATAGGGGCATCAGAAGGCAAAAGCTAGGAAATGAATGGCTTGATAAGTGGAGAATTAGCATCAAAACACAAGAACAGAGAAAGGAATGTCATGATTTCTAGAGAATTGTTTTTGAAAAGTGAAGAATATGGGGCATAAAAACAAAAGTTTGGAATGACATGGCATGATAGCTGGAGAACTGTTTATTAAAGTGAAGGATATAGGACATCAAAATGCAAAAGCCAGGAAAGGAATGGCGTGATAGCTGGAGAATTGTTATATGAAAGTGAAGAATTTGGGGCATCAGAAACGGCACAATTAGCCTTTGTAGACCATAACGTCTGGATTGTCATCATCTTCCTCCTCAACAGGAATGGATACTCCAGAGATGCGGGAACTGGAAGGCTGAGATTTTATCGCACCTGTAACAGTCTGAGAAGTAGCTGTAGCATAGAAGGTTTTTCACACAATTAATGGAAACAAACTCAATGCAACAAGAGACAACAGTAATTGGAAATGTGGTCTTACAGTGATTATATACATACATATGTATGCATTGGCTGCGATTCCTCTTGTAAGGGGAATGGCTTAATCAAAACATACACCAGAAGCAAATACTGTATACCCAGAAGACTCCCCTTAGCTCCTTGGGAATAAAGAGCTGCTGCTGTCCTTAACCATCAAACTTCTTGGGTCACCCAGAGTAAAATGTCAAGGATTTAAAGCTGTGAGGCCCAATATCCACAGCTGGAAATATGTACTCCCTTAAAGCCTTCACAAATGAGTGAGTAAACCATCTGTAGCTGTCAGGCCTCAGGCAGAAGGTTCTTCCCCATTTACTCTGTGGATGACCCAAGCACAATGATGGGTAGGAAGATTGGCGATCCTTCAATCCCAAGGAGCTACGAGGAGTGATCGGAGTATATTAGCTTCCAGTTAATGTGTGTGCTTTGACTCTGCCACATCCCTTCCAAAGGGCATTGTGACCATTGAATATGTTTATGTAGTAATGAATGTTTTTTTTACCATTTGTAAGGTATAGTTTTGAATAAAACTAATCTTTGTATCAAATTACTTCAATGAAAGAAACATAAAAATGTATATCTTTTTTTAATCTTATATAGTAAAAGATATTACTTCTTGACTTCTGATTATATCCTTGTCTTGTTATAAAACTTTATTTATAAGTTTTTTATTATTTCCTTGTCTTACATAGAACTTTGAGTAATAATTTGATGTATTATCCCATATATACTGTATATATATATATATATATATATATATATATATATATATATATATATATATATATATATATATATATATATATATATATATATATATATATATATATATATATATATATATATATATATATATATATATATATATATATATATATATATATATATATATATATATATATATATATATATATATATATATATATATATATATATATATATATATATATATATATATATATATATATATATATATATATATATATATATATATATATATATATATATATATATATATATATATATATATATATATATATATATATATATATATATATTTGTATCATTATTTATCATGTAAGGAAGGACTGATTATTAGCTATATTGATAATGGTCCTGGAACTGGTGTATATTACTCTAATACTTCTTTATTTTCTTATATATTTGTTTTCTTATTAAACATGGGTAGTATTAGTTATTTTTCTTTATAACAAAGATTGCTAAACTTTGTACAGTATTTGTAAACATACCAGATGTATTATATTATTGTAATATGCTACTGATTATCAGTGAAGGATCGCTGTAGCGCATTGGTTAGAGTGCTCGACTCGAGAAGTAGCATACCTTTGTTTGAACCCACTCTGGGACTTTAGGAAGTGCATTCAATCTAATTCCTCAGCAGAGCTAGTGTTTGTTCAACCCCATTTCAATAGGAACTTAGAGTCATACATAAAACGGCACTGTTTTATGTCACAAATGGTAGTAGGACAGAGTGTCAGTGTCGAAAGAACCTAACCTAACCTTTCGACTCTTTTACTTTCAATATTTTGTTTCAACACTGTCTGCTCATGGTCACAAATAGTCCCTATTCAAATGAGGTTGGACAGAGGCATGTTGAAGCTAGGAGATGAAGGATGGATACGCTTCCTAACGCACCGCAGTGAGATCCAACCCGCATTATCCACGTCCCACTCCACCACTGAATCACACGGCCCCTGGAAGCTAACAGAAATAATCTAATAAAGTTCATAAATAGGATATCATATTTTCCGTTTCGAAAGCAACTTTGGTAACTAGTCATTGTTAAGACTGCCTGAGGCAAAGGTTTTGTTTCTGTATATCAAAAATAAAAAATTGAAATTTTTATGATATAGATAAATGTTAATAGTTTTTATAACTTTTGATATTAGATAAAAGCTCCTTTTGTTATATTTGTGAAGACAACAGTTGTAACTGAATAAATATTGAGCCTGAACATGTGAAGAACTACTTTAATATAGTTTGTTATATCTACATGAGGGAGAGAAGAAATTTAATTGTTGTTGTGTCCATATTATGTGTTGCTATCAATCCCTCTTCAAATGGAGGTGGGCACATACAGGTTGGAATTGGGGATTTAAGGCTGGATACCCTTCCTACAACACCCTGGTGGGATCAAGCATGGGTTTGTTTGTTTCAGATTTGAGCACTATAACCAATGCGTTACCACTGTCCTCTAAACCTAGAGTGGATAGAGTACTCAACTTTGGAGGTGGAAGACCTGGGATTAATCAGAGGGCATCCCGCTATAATTCTCAGCTCCAACCCATGCAAATGGGGATTAATTGTGACAAAATTGTGCTTTAAAATCTACGTTAGGATCTGAATAGCATAATCTTATATTTCTGCATTCTTGTACAATTTACAGTCTTCAGAATTACAATTTCTAGTACCACTTGGTAAAGTATGTATGTAAAATGCATGACTTTGTTACATTTCATTTCTCGTCTAAATGGGCTGTATGTGTTTGTTAAGGAGTTGTGTATTGTTGTATGTAAGCGTAAATAAAAAGAAATTAGTGTGCACTGTAACATCAAAGTTATAGTTAACATTTGTCCCTCATCTTATCATGTCAACTTGTTTCAGCAGTCTGTGTAAGTCAGAAATTACCTATGTTCAAGACCCTTATATAAATGTGCCTATACATATACAGTAATCTAATCCCAACCTCCTTTATTCTTTAAATCATACCAGATTACTTCATTCTGCTTTAACTAACGTAATCTAAATTTATGTAAGTATAGCTTTGTAGTTGCTATTCAATATTCTAAAAAGGAATTTATTTTAGTATTTGCCTTCTCTATATATTCAAAGCCACATTGTTATAAAATGCATAAGATTAGGGACAGATGTACTGTTCTGCACTCTGATGTAAACGACTAATGTCATTCGTGCTTGTAACTGCATATCCGGAAGTAAATATGCATAATATGTATCTTGCATATGTAAAGGATATTAATATCATATGCAGAAGAATTATGCAAGTGTTTATTTCTTTGTAAATTTCAGGATATGATATTGGGATCTTGTAAAGAATAGTAACCTCAGGATGCACTAGGGTTCAGCCCAGCCAAACCATACCAACCCAGCCCAACTCAACCCAACCCAACCCAGCCCAGCTAAGCCCAAACCAACCCTACCATTTATGAGGTTATATAACTATACTTGGTTTCTTGGGGTTACTTATTTTTACAAGATCCTGAAATTATGATATGTATTTGATGATATTGATAAATGATATACTAAAACAGTTTAATCATTCTGTCAGGACAGATAAAAAGAAGATTAATTTTTTATTGCTTTAGTAATGTTTTTGGAGTGATACATGCCAGTTGAAATATGACAGAATGTTTTTGTATTTCCGCTGTTTTATTTAGGTCTCATGAGTTGAATATCAAAACCGTTCACCATACGTGCATGTTTAACCTCATCACCGGCAATTGTTTCCAAAGAACTATTGCAATTCCAGACGAATTAAGTGAGAAGAATATAGAGACTCCAATTTTGATATGGCTCATCTGTTACTGAGATGCTGTAAGTGGGGTTGGTGGACGTACAGTTAACACAAAAATACTTGTCTCTTCCTAAAGCAGGCTCGTAGAGAGCCAGAGTGGATGAAAATATCTGTTCAAAGCGTAATATTATATGATATCTCTGATGAGATTTTCATCCTTGTCGAAAATGCTCGTTTCTGCCAAAGGAAGGATCAGAGTGAGCCAGAATGGACTAGAATATCTTTCAGAAGCGTAATCTTATACAGTAACTTTTTGTTGAGAGACAGTATTTCATCCTTTCCGAAAGACATCAGCCTGGCAAAACGAGATATTTCATCTCACTATTTTTGTGAATGATATACTGTATAGCCTATTTACTATCTCTTTGATATCTACATAATTTTAAGATAAACTGTTTAATGGAAGCACGATGATTTTTTTACTAATTCACTCTACTTAAACATTATAGTGTCTCCCTGATATGAAGTGTCATGAAGATTTCTATGGAAGACATTGCAAGAGCTGGATATCGTTATCATCTCTGCAGTGGCATATAGAGTAAATTCATTGTTATACATACTTATATGAGACAATTATTATGTAAACATCAATTTTTCAATTATTAAAGTTTAATTTTTAATTTGGCCACTTATTTCCTTCCTGAATGTTGCTAGAGTTATTGAAGATATGTATGAATTTGTGTTACAGCTGGTGGCGCCATTGGTGGTTTGTTATGTATGTGCTAGGCTCGAATTTTGGTCAGGGGTAGAAATAAGTATATATATATATATATATATATATATATATATATATATATATATATATATATATATATATATATATATATATATATATACAGTAATCCCTCGCTATTTTGCGGTTCACCTATCTCGGATTCACTGTATCAGATTTTTTTGGCAAAAAAAAAAAAAAAAAAAAAAAAAAAGATTATTGTGACGCCAGGATGGGCCAAAAATGATAAAACAGCTTTATCAGGCTGTAAAGAGAAACAGAGATGGAGAGTGTAATGACCTGTCAGATGTGAATGGCTTATAAAAGATGTGTAATGAATATCCAGCTCTCTGCTGGGTTTTAATATACCTCTGCATTACTTTCATGTTGTCTATTCCAATAATTCTCCTTAGATATTATTATTATTAATATTGGCAACAATAATTTTCCTTTGATGATGATTGTGGAGATTATTATCATCATTATTTTATTATTATTATTATTATTATTAAGGGCTCATCATTGTTTGTACATCTGTTGGTTTATTTACTTTAATATCTGTGTACAGTGCCCCTCCCTAGTTGGCTGGGACAAAGAGAGTGTGGGGGGTTGGGTAGAATAGAATGTTGGAGAGAGAGAGAGATCTAATTAACTCTTGTTCATTCAACCAAAACTACATTATTTATTGTAAAAGTAATGGTTTAATTACAAATTCGTAATAATAATGATATTAATAATAATATTAATAATAATAATAATAATAATAATAATAATAATCTCCATAATCATCATCAAAGGAAAATTATTGTTAATAATAATAATAATAATAATAATAATAATAATAATAATAATAATAATAATAATAATAATATCTAAGGAGAATTCTTGGAATAGACATCATGAAAGTAATGCAGAGGTATATTAAAACCCAGCAGAGAGAGCTGGATATTCATTACACATCTTTTATAATCCCTTCACATCTGACAGGTCATTACACTCTCCATCTCTGTTTCTGTTTACAGCCTGATAAAGGCTGTTTTATTTTATCAATTTTGGGCTGTCCTGGTGTCATAATAATTTTTTTTTTTAGGTGTTCCTACTTTGCGGAAATTCACTTATCGCGGCCGGTCCCGGAACCGAACCCCCGCAATAAACGAGGGATTACTGTATATATATATATATATATATATATATATATATATATATATATATATATATATATATATATATATATATATATATATATATATATTTTTTTTTTTTTTTTTTTTTTATTATTTATTTTTTTTTTTTTACTGCTGTTTTTGCATTTGCAATTTTCTTGTATAACTTTTCCAAAGTATACAAGAATATTTACTACCAATATATATATATATATATATATATATATATATATATATATATATATATATATATATATATATATATATATATATATATATATATATATATATATATATATATATATATATATATATATATATATATATAAAATAGAACCGATCAGGAGACGGGAAGATACGAGCTTTGGGCTCTTTCCCGTAAACACAATTAGGTAATCACATACATACATACATACATACATACATATATATATATATATTTATATATATATATATATATATATATATATATATATATATATATATATATATATATATATATATATATATATCCTGAGTTGAATACGGAACACACAGTTACCACAGTGAGTTCAAACACTGGTTGTTAATATCAGAGAAGAGCGATCTAACCACTGTGCTACCGCTTTCCCCAAAAGTAACGAAGCTAATAATGAGTAAAAATCTTATACATGATAAGTGTAGTTTATGGAAAGGAAGTGATCAGAGACATAGGTTAATAGCATAGAAATATATTGTATAATTAATTATTAATAAAAAGATAATTACTAATAGATTATAAAAAGGCCATATAGCACAACATCCTTGGAGGGTTTGTCAGAATTTTAACATACGGTAATAAATTTTTGTTTATCACAAAGTTCCCACTCCCAGGTAGGCTTTTCAGCCTGCCAATGAGATCAATCTGACAAATGATCCTTGAGAAAGTGTGGCTTGGGAATTAAGACTGGATCCACATTCTAATCATCCCACTGTGGCCTAAGGAAGGGTAGCCAGTCTAGATTCCCCAATTCCAGCCTGTCTGTATCCACCCCCATAATGGAGATTAATAGTAACATAAAACAGCAAACAATATTCTGCTTTTTATGGTGATTATTGTAATACTGAATATCCTGATCTTATATTCTCTCTTGATATCATAAGTTGGGATTGGGGACTTAAGGCTAGATGCCCTCCTAATGCACTGCAATAGAGCCCACCATGGGGCGTTAGGAAGGGTATTCAGCTTTAATTCCCCTCTCCAATCTGTTTCTATTCACCCCCATAATGGGGATTAAATGTGACACATAAAATGGCTAACATTATCTTTCTTGATTATATAATTAAGTACACTTGACTACCCTTGAGAGAGAGAGATAATAGATACGTGCGTCCTAAGTGCAACATTCAGTGCAACCTGCAGCATGGATAAAAGAACAAGTTTATTAGTGTGTGGTTTTATTTTTGCCTTGGCCTTCGATTTCAGTACTGTATTTGGTAAAAATTTGTTTTGGAGTTTCTTGATTGTGTTTACTTATAAATTTATCTATATCTGATCAAATAAACATAGTAATATATAAGAAAACATGAAGCATATTTTGCCCCTTGCTGGGATTCAAACCTAAGATGCGTAATCAGTGTGTCAAAGTTTATCTCTCTCAGTTTTCATTGCATGTGTGCTCATATCTGTGTGTCATTTTGAACTTCATGTCAATACAAGTGCTTTATCCCCAAGGACTTAATAGGTGTGTTTAAAGCATATTAGCTTCTGGTGCTTGTGTTCTTTGACCCTCCCATCTCCCTTACAAGGGGGATAACAGGTAATGTATATTTATGCTGGAGCTAATAGGGTGCCAAAATAAAAATGGGTTAATGAAGCCTCTAATTTATTCATAATTTTTCTTATTTCAGCTGGTTCTCAGAACGAACATGTAAGTAATAAAAGAACAGAACTGAGAGCAGGGGAACACTGTCAGATAGGAGGAGTCACGGGTGTTTGTGAAGAGATTGGGAAGTGTCTACAGACAGGAGGTATTGTCAGAAGAGAAGGCGAGTTGAAAATCTGTAGCAGAGAATTCTCAAACATTTATGTCTGTTGTAGACGACCCCATCTAATAGCAGAAGAATGTGAGTTGAGTGGTTGGTATGGAAATATTTTGTGAATATTCCATTTTGCTTAGGAAAGATATGTAGAGCAATGGGGAGAGCAGTCAATTCAGGAAGTTACAAACCATGTTTGAGGCCTTTGGGGTGCATTAAAAGGACATCCAGCCTTGATTCCCCACCACAATAGGAGATTAAGAATGGCACATAAAATGGCATCACTAGTAACGTATACTAATGTTGGTATAATAAATTTTTGCGTTATGTACTTGTTAAAGGTCTGTAATGAATGGCAGAGGCAGGAAACCGTAATAGCACTAGGGCCCTAATATGTACCTACCATATAGCTGAGTTCCAAGCCAGTCTCCTTTCCCATCACCTGGACCCAGTGATCTCCAGGCATTGGCTGAATAATCAGGTAGATGTATAGGAAATCACCGATCCCCAATTAATTACCCAGCTTAATCTGTAATGGCATTTGACAGTGAAAGCTAATCCAACCTCAGGTTAGCTATGAAAAAATTTCTATAGTACATCTAATGCAAATTTTTTTTTCATCTGACTAACATAATTATCAGCATGAGAGAGATGAGCATTCCACCCTCATATTCCCTTGTTCCAACTTGTCTGTGTCCACCCCACTTTGAATGGGGAATAAAAGTGACATAAAATGGCAAACTTTCTGCCTGCTTTTGGAGACTATTTAGAAGGATATTCTTGATGGGTATGGAGAAGGACTTCAGCGTTGTAGTGCCGTTGCAAGTAAAGGACATGCTCAGTACATGCTTGTATTGCAGTACTGAGTCGTACCATTTTATATAATTTTATTTGTTTTTTCTATCTTCTCTTTTTCCCTTTCCTCACCAAGTTGCTCCCCCTTGTGAAGCCATCTTGTTTACCGTCTTTGTTTTTTCAGCTGGGCCTCTTGCTTGGTTTATGATAATAATAATAATAATAATAATATTGATAATCTTCAAATTATCTACCTTCCTTGTTGAGAATCGAACCTGCGAACTCTACAATAGAACTCCACAGCTTAGTCCACCTCTGTGGAGCAGTGGACTAAGCTTTGGAGTTCTAGTCTAGAGTTCCCAGGTTCGATTCCCAGCAAGGAAGATAGATTATTTGAAAACATATAAAAATGCGTTATTGCATTGCATTTGTTCTAATAATAATAATAATTTAGTTTGGGCCAAAACCTTTCTCATTTATTACTGTTTGCTATATCATGTTTTTGTTTTCGTTTCATTATTTGCTTTTAGATATAAATGAAAACACTGAGTAAATGTATCACTTGATAAGAAAAGAACTACTTAGATACTAGATAAGCTTTTATATTGAACTTTTATATTGTACTTTAATATAATCGCTGAAATAAAAAAAAAATATTTTTTACAATACACTGGATTTTGTAAAGAAGAGTAACCCCAGGGTGGTGTAGGGACACCATAGGAATGAATGCTGCATGCTGGACCTTAAATGCAATACAAGTAAATAAGTGAAAGTGAGTAACCTAAGCTAATCTAACAATTTACGGGATTATTTAGCTTTACAAAAGTCTGGGGGTTACCCATTTTTACAAGTCCCAACTCACCTACAGTCTAAAACACTGATTTAACAATCATTAGCTATAAAGACAAAAATATACTGAAGTTGCAGCATTGAATTTTGATGTTGAGTTTTCATTGATTTCAGTGTGCGATGCATGGGGTCACTTTTGGTGGCAAGATGGCGTGTGTTCTGTTGAACATCCCTTGGTCATTGGCGGAGAAAATGCAAATATTGGAGAATTTCCTCACATTGTAAGTTATAATTTTTGTGTAGTGCAGCTGTCCCTCATCTTACGTGGTTTTCAATAGTATGGGTTTGATCATACACAGTTGGACAATATGAAGAAAAATAAAAACTCAGGAGAGTATACCTTAAGATACATTGTAACTATTCCTTTACTGTATCGATTTTACATGAATTTTAGTTTTGAATTACGTAAAGTTTAAGTGCAGTACAGTACTCTAGTCAGATTTCAAAGTGTACAGGCAAAGTATAGACACATTTATATAGGGGTTGTGAACATGGGAGATTCTTTTCTAACACTGAGCGTAATGGAATGAATGGACACTGTAAGCTGAAGGACAACTGCACAAGTACTTACTGATCACTCATAATATGTTTTCAAGTATCTCAACTAAAATGAAAGTATGTTATGCCTCTGTTGATATTATAATCTCATTCCTTTAATGTTTTTAGTTTTGTACTACTCAATTTGAAGTTTACATACCCTTCGATAATTTCAGAATATTTACATGCAGGTTCAGAATGCATCATGAATAATTTTGCATTGTTAAAGGGTTGGCAGAGTCAGGACACACTGTCTTTGGTGAATATATTTGCCTTGGCTCTGTCATTCCTTTTAGAAGGGGTATTCAGCTATTGTATATTTATTATAGGCACAAGTCGGCAAGAAGTACATGGACAGAAATATCAATTTTGACTGTGGGGGCACCTTGATCTCTCCATATTTTGTGCTGACTGCTGCTCACTGCCTCCTCCTCCCACAAAATATGTGAGTTGCTAGAACGATATCCTTATCATAAAGACTGATATGTATGTGTGCAATATTGTTTACAGTATTTGTGTTAGATGATTTTCTTGGTTTTAGGATGCATTAATTTTGTCTCTGATAGTATTTTTAATATCAGAGTTATGAGCATGTTTCATAGTACAGTACAGTGTTATGATTAACTCATAGAAGCTAAAAGGAGTGATCAAAGTATATTAGTTTCTGGTGAATGTGTGTACTTTGACTCGGCCATATCCCTTACAACGGGGATTGTAGTTATTGTATATGTTTTGCTGGAACTAATAGGGTGCTACAACAAAAATGGAGAGGCATAGGGCTTAATAAGAACCCTGCCATTCTTCACCTTTTCTCATGACTGCTCTTGGGAGAAAATAAATTGCCAACCTCTTTGCTACCCTATTCCTTTTAATTGGCTTTTGCGAAATACACGGCATATGACGATGGTACCTTTTCTTCTCTTGTTATGATGCAACTTGCTATGGTTTATTTCTCATATTTATGTGTATGTCTTAAAGCAGGCTTTTGAGCTCAGAAATAATATACCATGGGTATAGTAGTTATCTGCTAGCACAGTAAACAGGAATGGGTGAGTGTGGGGGAGTTGCCATTAGATGTAACAGTGAGGGTAAACCAGCTGTGGCTGATAGGCATCATGGCAGAAAATCCTTGCCCACTTACCATGTGGTTGATCCAAACAGAGTTATGGGAGGAAATAGTGGCAGACCTTTATTCCCAGAGAGCTAAGAGGCTTGATTGAGATATATTAGCATCTGGTGAATATGTGTGTTTTAGCTCTATTACTCCATTCAGGGGAGATTTCACCCAACATATATGTACATATGAAGTAATGAGTTATTTGTTAATCCACTACCAGCAGGAAACACTTTACCTTTTGGGTCAAGCTCGGAGAACATGACATGGAACACGATTCCTCTAATGAGACCATTAAGACATTGCAAGGTCTGCTTCCTCCTTCCCTGTACGGCTATGATAATGCGACATCTAGCAACTCCGCTGACCCAGATGGCGTAACATCTGTGAAGCAAATAATTGAAGTGGAGGAAACTTTCATCTATCCCGCGTATAGTTACTTAGTAAAGTATCATGACATTGCGCTACTAAAATTAAAATCACCGGTAAGTAAGATTGTTTCTATCTTTAGGAATGTGCATACTGTATTTACTTTTAGGTCTGGGTTATTGTTGTTGTTTTTGTTGTTATTCCCTAAGCTGTCAGGCTTTTCCACAGAGCTTTCAGGGAGTGTATGTTATGTTATTTTTCTGGCTGAACTGCCCCCAGTCCCTAAGAAAAGCCACCCCCTATCCCAGGCTTTCCCTTAGAGCTCTCAGGGAGTATGTACTCTTGTTGGTGATTACCTAATTGTGTTTACGGGAAAGAGCCCAAAGCTCGTATCATCCCGTCTCCTGATCGGTGTTTAAGTCATGGTGTATTCATGTAAGTTTTATGAGTTGATGTTATTATTGTCCCCTAAGCTGCTTGGCAGAACTACCCCAAGTCCCTGAGAAAGGCCACTGCTGATCCCTATCTTAACCTTTGAGCTGTTGGGGATGGAGTGTATGTTGTGTTGCTGGCATATGCAGTTTTAATTTTGGGTAATTGAACTTTCTAGTTCTGAAAAGCACTTGCAAATATACTTACGTTTGGTGTGTTCTGTCACGTATAATGTTATCAATACTGTCAGTCATTAGGTTCAAGGAAATTTTACCGTAAACATTTTTTCCGTGGGAAAATTCTCCTTATAGGGAAATCGCCTTATAAGAAAATTCACCATATAGGAAAATTTGCCGTAAAAAAAATATAAATTGCAAAGAAGTTGTTCCCTTAAAATGGCAGCTTCTGGCAACTACTTCAAGTAACCTAACCTAACCTAAACTGAATATGTAAATACGGCAGATATGTCTTACAGCTAATTTTCCTATGCGGCGATATTTCTGTGGTGAAATTTCACACAGCAAAAATGTTTATGGCGAAGTTTCCTGACACACAGTCATAATAGTTTCTTTTTCAACCTTTAGAGATTAAACTAACATTAGTCTTGTCTGCAAGAGTAAGCAATCATAACTATAATCTTGAATGATACCTCAAAAAAATTAATGCCTATTTGTTTACCAAAGCCATTATTCTCTTATAAAAGGGGGGTGGCTGAGTCAAATCAAAGACCTCTTTTTGTTGCTGGAAAATAGAGTGGGTAGATTCCCAGTCCCCCCGCATGGCCCCATATAGTCGACTTTATGACACGCAGGGGAACACAGAGGAGGTATTCTTGTTCATGCCCTCAGGGTCTAAATGAGTAATGTATTATTTATATGAGATTATATCTGAGTCCTTTGCATATTCTTTAAAAAATTCTCTTTCTTGGATACCCTCAGTTCATTATTATTATTATTATTATTATTATTATTATTATTATTAAGGGCTCATCATTGTTTGTACATCGGTTGCTTTATTTACTTTAATAACTGTGTACAGTGCCCCTCCCTAGTTTACTGGGACAAAGAGAGTGTGGGGGGTTGGTTAGAATAGAATGTTGGAGAGAGAGAGAGAGATCTTTAATTAATTCTTGTTCTTGCAACCAAAACTACATTATTTATTGTAAAAATAATTGTTTAATTACGAATTCGAATTAATAATAATAATCTCCACAATCATCATCAAAGGAAAATTATTGTTGCCAATAATAATAATAATAATAATAATACTAACAATAATAAGATCTAAGAAGAATTTTTGGAATAGACATCATGAAAGTAATGCAGAGGTATATTAAAACCCAGCAGAGAGCTGCATATTCATTATACATCTTTTATAATCCCTTCGCATTTGACATGTCATTACACTCTCCATCTCTGTTTCTCTTTACAGCCTGATAAAGGCTGTTTTATTTTATTATTTTTGGCCCATCCTGGTATCATAATCATCTTTATTTATTTATTTATTTTTTATTTTTTTTATTTTTTTTTACTTCGCAGAAATTCACCTATCGCGGCCGGTCCCGAAACCAAACCCCGCGATAAACGAGGGATTACTGAATGTCTTAATCATATACATGTTCACTTTCTAGGTAAAATTCACCAGGAGAGTTTTACCGGCCTGCCTGCCCTATCAGTTCCCAGCTGGCGATTATCGGAGCCAGAAATTAATGCTCATAGGCTGGGGAAGAACTTCAGGTATATGTTATAAGTTTTTACAGTAATTCGCAAAAGTAATCACCTTGGCGGAGCGGTCATGTTCGCAACTTTGATTCGTTTGGTTGAAGGTCCATGACCTGCCATGGTCTGAGGTTAGAAAGGGCATTCACTTAGGATAGCGATCACAAAATGCCAAACCAAAGTCCTTCGCAGGAAGGTGCTGTCCTTGCCCTTAATAGAAAAGGAAGTCCGTGACTTGAATCTGATCACAGTAATGACTTGCCAATATTTTGGGTTATTTGTAAATATTTCTACTTGTGACAGTGTAGTGAAGCAATAGAATGCTCGACTCTGGAGGTGACGGTCCTGCATTTGAGTCAACGGCATGGGTTAGGAATGGCATCCAGCCCTAATTCCCCTGCTTCAATCTATCTGTTTTCCCCCCAAATAGGGGCTAATAGAGACATATGAACTTAAAAACAAGGCTTAAAAATCCTGCTTGATTAGCAGATTTTGTTTGCTGTTTTATGTTTTACTGTTAATCCCCATTTGAATTGGGGTGGTCACAGACAAGTTGGAGCTGGAAATCAAGGATGAATGCCCTTCCTAGCACCCTAAGGTGGGCTCAATCATGGATATGTCACTTCCCAAGTCAAGTGCTATAACTACATTTAGAAATATTTTTAGCAAATGTATTATCCATCCTTCATTGTGTCTTCCGTGGGCGGGTTGATAGCATGCGGGACTTTGATTTGTCAGGTCTTCGGTTGGAGACCCTCCACGGCCTGAGGTAAGAAGGAGCATTTACTCAGGTAATGGTCACACTTGCCAAAACCAAAGTCCTTTGAAAACCCGCAACAACCTAGCCATTAATATAAAAGGGAGTCCATGATGTAAAACCAATCACAATTATCCATCCTTCAAATCAGAAGGCACCTTGTACAATAAGTAGAGTTTCCTTTCGTTAATCGCCTTAGAAATCTAAGTATGTTATTTACATAGATAAAATATTTATTGTTTCATACCATATTTTATTAGTAAACTTGTATTCTCCAATCCTCAGTTCAAGAGGCACCCAGTATACTACAGAAGGTGGAGATCCCTGTTATTGATCGCTTGACCTGTTCCACCATGAGAGTAAATAACCGCTATACACCTCTTGGCATCACTGAAGATATGCTATGTGCCGGGGAGACGAATAAAGACTCCTGTCAGGTAAGTTACATTCCCAATGCAGTACCTTTAAAATCAAAGTGTGTGAGAACTTTATTACCGAGCGAGAAAATTATTTTTTTAAATCATGCATGTATGTAAATTAACTTACTAGATATAGAATTAATTATGTAGTTTAGTGTAGTTTACTTTCTGTCTATAGAATTTATTCCTTGAATACTTCTCACTAAAGAACTTATCTTATTTAATAACCAATGAACTCATTATATATAAGAATTTTTTGCTGATTTATAATCCTCAGTACAATTGCAAAGGCATAAGCCGTAGACATCTCACTACAGAACTCTGTTCATGTACTGGCCAATTATCTGTTTATATCCCTGTTCTCTAGGGAGACAGTGGAGGGCCTCTCTCCAGTTGCAACTCTCGTAGTTCTTCATCTTCTTGTGAGTGCACAGTGGTTGGTGTGGTGAGTTATGGCATTGGTAAAATATATGGTTCTTGTGGAACCATTGGGGTATATACTCGAGTTTCCGAGTATCTCGACTGGATTACTGGCTACATAGCACCTGGACCCACAAGCAGCAAGCACGAAAAGGAAATAGACTCTGAATTTGTCGAAAACAGGAATGTCCTCCTGTTACATCTTAACCAAAGTTATACGGATACAAGCCATGTTTTTGATTCCAAGATGATGGATAGAAATTCCATGCATGAAATCCAAAACTTGGATGTTATTCCTAAAGACCCACCTAACGTAACTACTAAGCTTGCAGTGGGTGAGCACTCCAAAATATTATTTGGTGATTCCTTAAATTTCCTTAGTTTAATGTTGAACAGGAATAATAGAAATTTCAGTCGTGAAAATCTGCCAATCACATAAATTTAGTTTTATGATTGTGTTATTTGGTGGTCAGTCCTGAGACATAATATATAATATATACAGTGACTGCAATCCTCTTTGTAAGGGGTGGCTCAGTTAAAGCACACATTCACCATAAACCAAATATAATTTGATTTCTCCTCTTAATTTGTACATATAATATGCAGTATATAGTGAATCCAGTCCACCTTGTATTGGGGTGGCTCAGTCGAAGCACTCATTCACCATAAGTCAAATATAACTAGAATACTCCTCTTAGTTCCTTGGGGATAAGGACTTGCCAAATTTCTCCCCCAATACCTGCTTTGGTCATCCACAGAGTAAATAGAAATAGGCAAGGATTTTTCGCCGGGTCAATAATTAAATACACTGAACTTATAAGTAAATGACATATGCATTTACATTCTGATTTTAATTAATTTTAGGTCAAGGTTTAGCGAGCAAGCAGGATATGTGTTTACAAAAAGCTCAAAACAATTTCTTCTTGTATGATGTATTGTATTGTGATCGATTTACGACCTGGCATCCATCCTAGGGTGTCCTGCTATGTAAATCAAACTGTACCAGGCAGGAAAAAACTGAGACTCATTCAGATAAATCTCAAACTCAGTCAAAAAAACTCATATCATAATTTAATCAAATATTATACCGATTATTCAATATAGATATGAAATACAGACTGTAGTCATGACAAGTAAAAACCATCATATACGTTTTTAAATTTTTTTTCATTGTATAGTAATGACATTTTTTAAAGCTTTGAAACTCATTTTAATTTGATATTTTGCAGTAACATAGAAGAAATTAAGACCAAAAGATTTGATGAGCATATACTGTATATATATATATATATATATATATATATATATATATATATATATATATATATATATATATATATATATATATATATATATATATATATATATATATATATATATATATATATATATATATATATATATATATATATATATATATATATATATATATATATATATATATATATATATATATATATATATATATATATATATATATATATATATATATATATGAGTCATTTGTTACAATTCTTCCAAGAAAAATATTTTTTATATTACAGTTTATATATATATATATATATATATATATATATATATATATATATATATATATATATATATATATATATATATATATATATATATATATATATATATATATATATATATATATATTTGTCAAAATTCTTTCAAGAAAAAAAAATAAAAATAAATATAAAAAAAAAAATATATATATATATATATATATATATATATATATATATATATATATATATATATATATATATATATATATTAAAAGATATATGGTACAATTCGTAAAAGATTTCTTTTCTTATTACAATTATATGTAGTGTTATAAGTAAATAATATCAACACATTTTTCTTAATTTTGCTAAGTTTGTGTATACATGGCTAGATAAGCACTAACCAGTATGTATAAAAATTATTTTTAATGGTCTTTATGTATATAATATGCTGCTTACCATTTCATCATGTTTTGTAGATATTATTTCTCTACTTCTAACGTAGATATTCAGTATCTGTAAGACTTTAGGGTCCTGTTCCTTCCTTCCTTTGGTAATGAGCATGTGATGTCCTCTGATGTAGTTGCTGTTTTTTTGCTGTTGTTGTTTTTGCCTAAGTTGCCTGGCCTAAAAGTCCCAAGTCCCCAAGGATAGGCTCACAGAGCGCTCTTGGAGTGTATGTTGTGTTGTTGTCATATGTGGTTGTAAGCATTTCAGTCCTCCATAATGTGTTTGATTGTATGAGGTTATGTGTTACATCTTGGATAGGCATCATTGATGGAGTCGTCCAGCCTTCTCTGATAGCTTTGAAGAGCTACCCACATGATAAGTCCTTCACATCTGACAAATCACAACATTCCCTATCTCAATTTTCTTCATACCCAGGCCTGAGGAGGCAACTTTCTCTGCCCGTCCTGGTGTCACACTCATAAAGAAAAAAATCACAGCTTGGTCAGGTGCGCTCTGGCCTCACAGGAAAGTGAGGATTCAACAGCATCTCTGGCATAAGTCCACTTTCCACTGCAACTCAGAAGTAGATGCCAAGCAATTCGAGAGAGGAGCAAAATAAGATGCCAAATTGTCAACCAGAAAGAGGCTTAGGTCACCTGGGCTTCTTATGTGAACACAACTACCCATATTCATTATTCTTCAGCTTCATTGTAACTGTATCTCCACCACAGTAATTCATTACTGAAGCACTATATACACAATACTAATGTGTCATTTAGGCCAATACCTATATACAAATGAACACAGAACATGTGTACAGTTCCTAGTTATTTTTATCTAATTGTATTATGTATTGTAATACTATTAAATAAATACCCAACGGATACAACAAATAAGAGAATCTACAGTGAACATTTAGTACGGAATATGTTCCCCTTAATATACATTGGCAGAGCAAGGGCATGCCCATGTTAGAGATGCAGAAAAAAGGGCATCAGTTAGTTTTAACCCAGTTGTTGATGACTTCAGTACATCTCACAGTTTTACGCAATTAAACTACTAACTAAAGGCTTGTCAGCAATCCATTGAATTTTTTAAGAATTACTGGTGGCATTAAACGTTGCAAAGGTATTTGGAGATCACTCAATTCTACCTGCACAGTTTTCCTCCCAAACAGTTTTTTAATGCATGTACATACCTATGCTATGGCCTGTCTCCCTCATAAGGGGCATGACCAAGTCAAAGCGCACACATTCGCCAGAGGCTAATATACCTCAATCAATTTTTAACTCCTTGGTGATGAAGGACTGCATGGATCTCCTCATTATGTCATGCATTGTGACACGGTGATAGCAACTGGGGCTGGTAATGTACTGGTCTCAGGTTCAATCCTCGCCCAGGATTAGCTATTACTGTCATGTCATTACTGATTAAAATGACTATTGATTGGGAGATGAGTGATTTCCTATTGGTCTACTTGATTATTCAGCTAATACCTGGCAATCACTGAGTCCATGTGATTGGAGAGAGGGCTTGGGCCCAATTTATATGATAGGTATATAGTCAGGCTCAGTGCTATCACTATCCTTTACCTCTGCCTTTCATTAGAGACCTTTAGCCTTTATCCATTGGATATTGATACGTAAAGACAATAATGTCACCAATAATTTCAAGCCATTTCACAGATAGGATTCAGAGACGTCGAAGTTGATCCGGGGTATCATGACGTCGTCTGCATTTGCGGTTCCAGGACTCACTATTCTCACTGCCGGGCGACCACCTAAAAATAAGCAGCGTATTAGTTTTCTTTCAGGCTTTACTGATGCATACAATGAATCTCGTTTAAGAGTAGATGCTATGTTTTTAATATACTTATTAATTTTCTATCACTGTCATGGACTACCTTTCTACATTGTCCATGAGTTAGCCTTTGGTGAGTTTAACTTTGTCTTTCTATAATGAAATACCAAAGCACTTAGTTAGGAATTTTTTTCTAGTATAAATAAAATTCTGCATTGCAGGAAATTATAGACTGTTTCTCTAAAATTCTGATAAGTTTGTATCCCTCCTAAAGGTGCTCAGACACATTGCGATTTGGCCTTGAGAGCACTGAACAGATCTGGGTAGATCTGACCAGATTGGATCCAGCCAGATTTGTCCTATTGTCTCAAGGCCAACTTGGACTGTGTATGGTTACCATAAGGGGGTTAATAAGAGTATACAATCCTAAACAGAATGAAGGCAAATAGTGATGTATTGGTTTCACGAGAAGGGAAGATAGGAAAAAAAAGAAGGGAGACTCAGGATTCCTCTTTCTTTTGTACAATGGGAGGTACCTAAAAGTTAGATCTATGATAATTGCATCCTGGTCAAATGCGTCTTGGCCATTGGCACCCCACGGCATTTGCATATGGTATTTTTGGGCTCCGGTCATCTGCATCCCACAGTACATAACTATTATAGCGTAACGAATCCCATCTTATGAATGTTAACCCTAACTAAGCTTAACCAAACCAAATTTTTTTTTTATTAAAAGAACATGAAATATATATACAGTGTCATGGTATGGATATGTTAAGTTCACAAAGGTATAAAAGAAAAATTACAGTTAATATGATTTGTGCATATACAGCACTGGGACACAAAAGACAGGGATGCTAAAATGCCACACACAAATGTTCAGGGACATCAATGACTGGGACGCATTAGACTGGGACACAATTGTCCAGGACATTTATGATTTATCACCCAAAAAGTTAGACGCAGATATTCTTAATAAGTAGATGTAGACGAAGAAGAAGAAGAAGAAGTGTAATATCGATGCACTGAAGCACAAAACAGTGGTAAAAGAAATTGAGGGAACATTGAGGTGGGATGTATTCAGTCTCAAAAAGGCGTGCTACTACTGCCGCAAAGGCAGATACCATTATACATACGCATACAGTGACTGCAATCTCCCATATAAATGGGGGCCTAGTTAAAGCACACATTCACCAGAAGCTAATAAATGTGTGTATGAGTATAAGATATAGAAATATATGAACAATTATATGTACAAAGTCATTTTAAAAGATAGATTAAAAAACAATTAAATTTGTGTAGCAGTAGTAACATGTTTTGAACCTTCGGAGTGAATGCTTCAAGGTTCATGTTGGTTTGATTTTTTTTTCAAATTACAATCAAATTTACTTGTTATAAGGTATTTATCAGATGAGAGAGCATGTAGGTGCTTATAGCAATGCAGTACATGTACACTATTGCAAAAATACAACTGGCGTCATATTTTTTGTGTGCAGCATCTATTCATATTATCAAAAGAAGCATTCTCTAGTTTGCCAAAGTATTCATTTATTTATTTACAGATATTAAGTTTACTAAATGTGGGTGTGCATCTTTTTTTCCATAGTACAAAAAAATATTAAGGTTTATTAAACAGTGCTGTGCAATTACACGTTTAAACATATCCAAATATTTTAACTCCCAATGTCGGGATTCAAACCAAGGACCTGTAGAATAGCAGTCCACAGCTTAGTGCACTGAGCCTCAGAGAGACCTATGAAGCTTAGCCCACTAAGTAGTGAACTCCTCTTTTATGTGTCCCACCTCTGTAGCTCAGTGCATTAAGCTGTTGGCTCCTGTTTTATAAGTCCCAGATTTGAATATCAACAGTAGAAGGTTAAATATTTGGAAATATTATGCTTACTAACTGTTGGTGTGCATTTTGTAATTCTTTTTGCACGGTATTATAAACTTACTGCCATAGCATAATTCAATATCTGCACTGAACAAGGGCTGTGTGTCTGAATTGGATTCAAAATGATGACCTAAGGAGAAAATATTAGCATATTAATGAAGTGTTTATATAACTATATCATGGAGAATTGACAATAGTCAGTTCTTGACAATTCCTTCATCTTTCTGCATATACAATTGTCCCTTATCTTAAACTCTCAGTTGGTTTCACTACTCCCCATGTAAGTAAAAAAATTGCCTGTGTTCAAGACCCGTATATAAATTTGTCTATACTTTGCATATAAAATATTCCCATCTTCCTGTAAAATTTAAATTGTCTAGACTACTGTATTGTACATAAATCATACAGAAACGATTTAACTTTATGTAGAAATGGTACAGTAGTTATTAATATATACAATAATTTTTAGGGAAGCAGTTCGGAATTTTATTATATTTTTAATATTTTCCAACCTTGTATATTAAAAACCACACTGTTTAAAATCGTGTAAGATGAGGGACTACTGTAATTCCTTGCATGAGCACAGAAGGTCCTGTATCTTCCTCATATAATTCCATTCTTGAGCAGAAAAGGTCCACAAGAATATGCTGTATACTTAATTTTTCTTTTTGTAAAAATTCAGATTCAAATTGAGTGCCATGTACTATTTTAAACGCTCCATTCTGCAAATTTGAGAATTGTGTAAGATTAAACCTTTTTCCGATATTCGTATCTTACTCTAATATGGGCTCAATTCATCTTTACAGTTCCAGTATACATTTCTGGAATTTTTGATAATAAATGTAAACATCTTCTAATATAAATTTATTACATATATATGTTATTTATTGCATGCAGACTTGTATTTGTAAAAGATTTATACCAGGTATATGAAACTATTCTTCTAAGAGAGATGTGAGAGAGGCGAGACTGAGATTGCTTGGGTATAAGCTTAAGGAGGGATGAGGGATATGTTGAGAGAAGGATGCTGGGGATGGAGCTGTCAGACAGATGGGGGAGAAGTAGATCAAATAGGAGGCATATGGATGTGATGAGGGAGGAGATGAGTGTGTTTGATGATTCTAGCCACTAAAATGGTAAATTAATTCCATTTGATATTTTATGGTTTTGTAATTAGCTTTTTAGATAGCAGAAAGTTAGTAACTTACCATTTACATGTCTCAACAGTGAAAGAAGGTAACCATCATAATTATATACATAATCTCAATAAATTGCAGTTATACAGAGGTGAATATCAAATATCATAGTAGAATAATTCATGAAATATTTACTCATATCAGCATTCAAATATATGCCTACACTATAAAGTATTCGTGTCCTGTGAGGGACACATCACCTTACACAATCAGACACATAAAAGTCTACATCATTTTGCCAGAAACACAACATACACTCCCTTAAAGCTCTCTGAGCATGCCCAGGATTGGCAGTAACCATCCATAGGGAAGCAGTTTTTTCCCTTTCTATTTTCCTTCCTCAGCCAAACAGCTTAAGGAACAGCATCAACAACAACTAAATACTACCTAGAGAAGTTGTAGTACATGGCATACTTTATTGTTTCCATAAGAAAACGTTTTTAGTTCCCACAATACGGAATATTTTAGCGACTGAGAGCTCCCAATAGCTTTGCATTCCTTCCATGCAAAGATGAGAAAATTCACTAAGCCCCATGCATGTCAAGTCCACTTCAATAAAATTTTGTTACACCTTTTTGTGGATCACAATTAGTTCCATTTCGAATGGGAGTGAGCACAAACACGTTGAATCTTTAAGAGACATTAATGCTGGATGCCCTTCATAATGCTCCTCGGTTGAATTGAACCATCTTATGCTTTCTACCACTGAGCTGCCGTGGCCCCATCCAGTGTAATCAGATATGGAAATAAAATCTTTTACCATTATTTCAATAAAAAGGCTGTCCAATACAAAAGCATTTAAAACTTCTTACAAAACTGTAAAAACTTTTTAGAAGGATAGACAAATGACTGAGTGTTTTTTTGGATATACCCAATGCAAAGTGTTGTCATTTGCCTTTTTATGTGTCACTGTTAAGTTGCAATTAAATGGGGGTGGACAAAGACAGGTTGGATCTGAGTAGATAAGATTGGATGCTCTTCCTAACACCCTGCGGTGGGATTGAACATGAGCCTGTTACTTCATGATTAGCACTCTAATCACTGCTCTTTCAGTTCAAAGAAGAGTGTACGATATCCTTTTAATAACTCCATTGAGGGAGCTCTAAAGACTGAAAACTTTCCAAATCTGTTTCCTAAATTTCTTAACATGATATGAAAATGACATCAATTTAAGATGAAATCAGACAATTCTAATCAGGAATAGGCAAAACCTTCCTTTAGGCGAGACTTGCAAGAGTGCAACAATACAAAAGACAAAAGGCACCGTTTTTTGTCGCTATTATTTACCATTAGCTTGGAGGTGGGCACATACATTTTGGAATTGGGGCATTAAGACTGTGTGCCCTTCCTAATGCCCTGGGGTGGGATTGATCTTCAAGTTGCCACCTCCCAAGTCTAGTGCTCTAACCTATTAATACACTGAGAATGTGAGTGCAAAATTCACCACCTCGGACATCACAAAAACCCTTGCAGCTTCTCATACATATATACTTATACAACACCCTCAATCCCCCCTTGTAAGGGAGGTGACCGAGTCAAAGCATACACATTCACCTGAAGCTATGCATCTCGATCACTTCTTTTAGCTCCATGGGGATAAAGGGCTTCTCATTAATGCATGTTAGTTGCTTTGTCAAATTTCAAGTTGACCATGTATTCTATATCTTCCCGAAATAGATACTACCCTCCCTTTATAACTTGGCAAACCAGTGCCTCTTCGCACTCACAAAGTGATCTCAAATTCAAATCTCCAAAGTGCTTCTAAACTTCTTGAAGTTGAGAAGAAGGTAGCAGCATCACTTATCAGCTAATCCCTGTCAGCTCGGCATACAATGTGAATATTCCATTACATGCGTGAAGTCATTAGTTGGGGAGACATTATTTTTATACACTCAGCTAAGAGGAGTAATGATGATTCGGTTTTACGTCTCGAACTCCCTTTTCTACTAAGGGCTTGGACGGATGCCTTCTTGAGAAGGACTTGTTTTGGCACATGTAATTGTTATGCCAAAACAAGTCCTTCTCAAGAAGGCGAATATTCCATTATACGCGTGAAGTCATTAGTTGGGGAGACATTATTTTTATATGCTCAACTAAGAGGAGTAATGAAGGTATATTAGCTTTTGGTATTGTGTGTGCTTTGAATTGGCTATCTCCCTAACAAGGGGGATTGCAACCATTCTACATGTACATATTTATGTATCAAAGATGCCACAGTGTTTTAGTTGTGTTCCTGGTGATATACACGGTGGTCTCCGTGGCAAAATGGTAGCGTTTGCGAATCTGAGGCGGCAGGTCGAGGGTTCGCGCCCCGTCACGGACTGAGGTTAGTAAGGGCATACACTCAGGGTAACGATTACATCTGCCAAAACAAGTCCTTCGTAAGAAGGCAACCGTCCTAGCCCTTAGTAGAAAAGGGAGTTCGTGACGTAAAATCGAATCCTTCTTGGTGATATACACGATTACTGAGAGGATGCAGAATTTTTGTTCTCTTCATTTTTCATTTTTTCTTTTTTTTCTTTATGATTGTGACACCAGGACAGGCCAAAAAATAATAAAATAAAACATCCCTCATTGGGCCTTGGCACGAAGAATACATAAAGAGTATCAGTTTGTTTATATACTTGTATTAGCTGCACACTATGAAGCACATTTATGTATATTACCATATACCTTACACATCTGTATCTGTATACATATAGCTTACACATGTCACTGGTCTATTCAGCAAGCCACAGCAGTGCAAGGTGGATAGCTAGGCTCCCTCCTGTGGGCTGGTCTCTCTTCATAAAAGGAGGTTTCTTGACACCTCTCTCCTGCAAAAGAAATATACATACAACTGTAACTAATAGTACAGACAAGAAATCCAAATACTGTCTCAATCACATTTCTTTAATAATCACTGAGAAGTGATGAATGAATATTAGCGTACATATATGATTGTTTTCTCAATGTCGTTTCATTGTATGCAGTATCTCTGTGGTTGAGGATTAGTTAAAAGGGATCTTGTAAAGATGGATAATCCCCAGAGCTCAGTGTAAAATTAAATGATAAATTTTTCTGTCATGGAATCCCTTTTCTATTAAGGGGTAGTACATTGCCTTTTTTCAAAGTATTTTGCTCTGACAATGCAACTGTTACCTTGAGTGAATGCCCTTTCTAACCTGGCCATTGCGGCTACCCATGTAAAGTTAAATAGCCTGTAAATTGTTAATGTAGGTTAGGTTGAGTCGCTGGGTTAGGCCAGTTTGGATTTGATTAAGTTGGGTTTGGGTAGGTTGTAAGGTTAGGTGACATACCTTCTGAATATATATAACCCTAGAGCACCTTGAGATCACTCTTCTTTACAAGATCCAGACGTATAAGAAAGACATGCTTACCTTATCTAAAGGTCGAACGAAAATGCATTTCATCTACAGAGACAGCCAATCCTCTGAACTCTCACAGGGAATGACTGTTCAGAATGCATTTTGTCTACAAAGACAGGCAATCCTCTGAACTGTCACAGGGAATTGAGATGCAGCAACTTGCACAGCATTAAGTTGCACGGCAGAAACATGCAGCCAGGTATTTCACCATATGATATCCAAAAACATTCAAATAATCATTGCTAATGAGTTGGCATTTTTTCACAATGTCTTTGCCCATTATATCTTTAAGGCACACAACAGTAAAACCCAAATTGCTTAACAAGCTCACAAAATTAAAATTACACAATTTTTTTTTAAATTAGAGGAATTAACACGAAACTATCTCTTAATGAAAAGTTAGAAGTAGGAGAGGCATGTCCCAGAACGGGGCTCTAAATTCATTTCATTTATTATATTTTCCGTCTTCCTAGCATCTGTTAGGAGCGTAAGGATGGAAGGGAAGCAGAGGTGTCCACCTTCACTTTATTTCTCTGAAGTAAAGAAGTGGTGTTCTGGCGCCCATTTTTTACGTCTCATCGACTTACATCAGTCTTGACATTATGTTGGTTTTAATCAATAATAAAAAGAAAAACAATATTCAAATAATATCTGTTTTCGCAACTTTACGTTACTCGTCAACGAAATATTATAAACTTCACAATTTTAAAATATCACCTGAATACAATACTAAACAGTATTAAAAGTAATAAAATTACATAATACATTGTATTACATTAATATATTTATATTTCATATAAGGCTTCTGTTTGAAGCCCATAGAAGTCCCCACCTGATTGCTCTCATAAGATAGAGCTGAGGTGTTTTATTGATAACATAACATTATCTGATACAACTCCTGCAAGTCTTAATCAGATATCTTATTCTTTGAAGAGGTCTTCTTGAGGTAAAAAAAGGAATACCATTTTAATTATCAACGAAATGTGCAAAATAAAGTCTGCTTGGAATTTAGGAGGTGATTGACCCGCGATCGAGCCCACTGCAGAGTGCTGAGAGAGGTATTAAGCCTATATACCAGCTCCAATATGTCTGTGTCGACCCTCATAATGGGGACTAATACTGACACATGAAATGGCAAACAAACAAGCGTACAACATATTGGTGATTATTTTATCAAAGACTTGAAAAAGTGTGGGAAATTATCAAAACACACACTCAACTGGGAGCCCACGGGTGTCTGAAACCCTTTAAGAATACACAGGCACAATACTATGAAGGTATAGCTCGGTCATTGTAATTCTGTCTCAGATGTATTGAAGATTCTCGTGAGACTCAGAAGCAGGGTGTTAAGGGAATACTTTAAGTCAATGAAGGAAATCATCAATAACCAGTGAGTGTAGTAAAAGCTGCATCACATCTCTAAGATTTTAACACTGTAGTCAACAACAGTGCATCTGTATTTAATATTTAAGTACAGCAGCTAATGCTGGATGTCCTTCCTAAAGCTCCACAGCTCAAACCCGCAATCGAGCCACTCGTGGGGCGTAAGGACAGGTACACAGCCTTAATTCCTCAGCTCCTATCTGTCTGTGTCCACCCCCAAAATGGGGATTAATAGTAACTTAAACGGCAAGCAACTACTGAAGTATTCACATAAAATTCAATTTATCGTGTCAGATAAGAAACACTTGAATACTTCTTCACACTAAAAATCATTCATCACACTTAGTATAGTACATATCCATGTGGCTTATGCATTAGCTAGCAAGGTAAGGCCGTAAGACATCACAAAAAACATCACACATCAACACGAAATATATGGCTGGTTATGCACATGCTGCTGTCTATTGCTGATATGAGTAAATTTCATGAATGACAAATAAATATATGCCGAGCAAGGCTTTCAAGCATTGCAGTATGTGTTCATGCACGACACATGCCACTGACAAAGAGCCAGCACTTCGGCCATTGAAACATTAACCTTAATACTAACACTGGGTATGCATCAGAATGAATACATAAAATCGGAAGCAATACATAATGACCAACTAACCTGTTTCTTAACATCACTTTGTGATAAACATGATCTAGACTAGCTCAGAAATGGTCAAGTGTAGGCTGGGACCATCATTGGTCTAAATTTACTAGCAATACCTGGCATCTAGATACCTGTAACTGGGCACTCCAAATATGCAAATATCCTCCTGGGCATTCTAGACTAGCTCAGAAATGGTTAAGTGTAGCCTGGACCATCATTGGTGTGAAGTTACTATCAACACCTGGCATCTAGATACCTGTAACTGGGTGCTTCAAAAATTCTTCTAGGCATTCAAGACCAGCTCAGAAATGGTTTAGTGTACTCTGGTACCATCTTTGATTGGAATTTGCTATCAATACCTGGCATCGTGACTGGGCACTTCAAAAATTCTTCTAGGTGTTAATCAACAAAGGTTAACGAAGGTTAACTTCTTGTTAGGAATCTGGTTAGTGCATAAAACTCACCTCCACCCTGCCGGAGACGCATCTGCATGGGATCTTCACTGCCAGTCAGGATGTGATTTTCCGAAGCTTGTAATTGTTCCCGAGCTCTGATTGCAGCTCGCTCCTGAAGTTTCAGCTTCAAGAGTCGAATTTTTTCTTCTTTCTAAGGCAAGATATTATAAGCTTATCATAAGTAAGTTCATGGACATTGAAATCTCTAGTCATAATACTTTCTTATTGCTGTAAAACGATTAGCTTTCAATAAGATACATATCTTGTTTGCTGTTTTATGTGTCATTATTAATACTCATTCGAGCTGGGGTGGATGCAGACAGGTTTGAGCAGAGAATTTAAGGTTGGATGCCCTTCCTAATGCCCCAATATGGCTTAAACACAAGTTCACTTCCCAAGTCGAGAGCCCTGTGCATCAAACCACTGCAGACCTCATAATTTAAACTTACAAACTTGGGATTGGATTACTTTACCTCAGCAATCAAACGTTGCATGTCTTCATTCTCATGGAGGAGTTTCTGGTAACGTTCTTCTTCTTCCTTGCTAGGAGCTGCGTTTCCTTCAGATTCCACTCGTTCTCCTGGATGCCTTATGACTTCTATGATCTGATATGAGTAAACACAATATAGAAACGTAAAGAACATTGTAAATATCCTATATTTAATATTTATGATATGCGATAAAATTGTAAGTTTACAGTACTTCTAACTGTAAATTTACATGTCAGGAATTATAACACTTTTGGAGAGATTAGATAATGTACAAAAACTCTGAATACAGGTGCAACGGCGTAACAAATTCCTTTAATAGATTACAGAGTTCCTGTTTGAGGTAAAACAAATTAATCTTACAGTTTTGCTTAAATATAGTAAAAGGCATACATCTGGTGATCATACCTTGGGCACAAATACTAGAGCCATGGATAAGAAACAGCAGAAGATAATGGCCAGAGAGACAAAAGCAAATGCGGCATCTTGCTGCGCCGATATGACCAGTGTTACTGGGGCTGTGATCAGACATAGCACAACTACGTTGTAAATGCTCATCCCAACCTGTGAAATCAGAATGAGAATATGGTTATTCCAGTATCATATATAAAGCTCAAAATCAGAATGAAGAAGACATTCCCACATCACATTTACTCATTTAAAATTTAAAATGAATTGCATAATGAGTTCCAAGATTTAGTGTTGGTAACAATTGTTATTTTAAGGTAAACTTAGATGTTCATATTACAAAAATAAAATACTAGATCCACTACTGTGGATTAAATACGTATTTTACTAATCACTTTCATCCAAGCCAGAACTTATATAGGAGGATATGTTCAGTGTTAATTGTTCCATTTTCTTTCTACATCCTAATATTTCTCTTACCAGTCTGGAGTCATTGATTTGCTTGAGCTTCACGCTGCGAGTCTCGTATGCCAAGAAAAGTCCAAATATGAGGAGTAAGCCTTTGTAGCCATACAAGACACCTGAGGGGACAAAAACCATGTGACTTCTTGGTAAAAATATGGGAGAAGAGAATATGAATAAAATAAGTTTTTAAAGTAAATTCATAAAACAAAGAAGACTTTTAGTTTACAACATTTAATTGTGTGATTGTGTACTTAAGAGGGACAATTCAATTATATTGTTTTTCATTGGTTCTGTCCACTTTGTAAATTGTACCAGGAAGCAGCAATTGTGTAAAAATAGTTCCAAGTGATAAAAATTATGCTTAGTATTCTTGATTAGAACACTTGACTTGGAAAGTGACAAACCCGTGTTCAAGTCCACCATGGGGTGTTAAGTAAGGCATCCAGCCTTAATTACCCAATTCCAGCCAATCTTTGTCCACTCCGTTTTGAATGGAAATGAACCCTAAGAGGGCGGGCAGTCTACAGAAACACCTCCTGCTTGGATTGCATTTGATTCTCACTAACGTTCACCTGCGCTGAGTGCTTATATATTATATGGAGGGAAAAAGGATACCATGCAACACTAGAAAACATTGGCATGCCAAAGCAAGTGTTCTGGCGCCCATTTTGTTTTGAAACAAGCTCGCGGAATTTGAATGCAATTTTGACGTTGACTGGGTCCAGTGTGCATGCTCGCGAGATGAACGCAATCCGCCCTTAAGGGGTTAATAGCAACATAAAAAACAGCAAATATTCTTAACACACATAGCTTACCTAACCATATTGTGTTGTGTTGGCTCTCACAATGCTCCAGTTCAGGCTTGATTTTAATATCCTCAACTGTGTCTTTTGGCACTTCAAGGGGAAACACCTCCAGGGTCCTCTGCAGAGGGTCTACGCCCTGCCATACACTTAGGACTATAATATCCACCACTACAAAACTTCCAACCATCACGTACAGCTTCCATGGTTCAACACGCTAAAGGAAGAAAGGTAAAATAGCATATAAGACATGTATAAATATACTCACTGCAAGAAAAGATATTTATACTAATAGTATAGTAAGAAGGTTTGGGGACATGGCGAGAGTGGCAAAACTAAGATGGTTTGGACATGTACTGAGGAGATATGAGAAGTAAATTTAGATAAGGATGCTGAGGATGGAGCTACTAGGCAGGAGGGGGAGAGGTAGGCCAAAGACATGGTTTATAGATATGCTGAAGGAGGAAATGAGGGTGTGTGGCATGACAGAGGTGGGTGCAGGTGACAGAGTGCTATGGAGATGATTGATCTGTTATGGTGACTCCTGATTGGAGAAGCCGAAAGAATGAGTATAGTAAGCATATATATCCTTTGTGATCAGTATAAAGACTTTTAGAATTTACCAAAAAACCAGTAAAGATGATAGTTATACAATGTTTATATTTAAATTTTCCTACAAAAAGATCTAAATTTGACCATACAAATGCACAACTTTGATCCTTACAGCCTTGTTTTCGATCTTAGTTTTTGTGGTTAACCGGTGAACTCTCCATATCTTGGAGAACATAGCCCCATAAGCTAGCGTGAATCCCAGTGATAGACACCATGCTCTTAGACCGCAGATGACTGGAAAGTTTTCCTCACTTACAAACTGACCATCCAGACCCAAGAGAACGATGGAGCTAAGACATATGCCAATCCCAACGAGGGTGATGTTGTTGCATGCTGGATGTGAGAGCTGGATAAACCTGCAAATAAATAGATAATTAGACATAACAATACCTTAGAAAGAGACCCAGCAAAGAAAACAAGAGGAAAAATATATATAGTACTTATTACTTTGTAATCTTTAGTCACCATCTCAAAGAACCAGGTGACCAACTAAGGTCACGGAATTAATAGTACTTCATATATTATTACTGTTTCCTTCAAGAGCTTTTTACTACTATTTTAGACAAAATGGTAATAGTTGAGTGGTTTCTATATAACAATACAGAAAACCAGATCTCAATGAAACCAGTACGTGCTGAAAAATATATTAATTGTTCACTTATCAACAAATCTGTTCTCCGTTTCATTCATTCAGTAATCTCTACTTAAATATGTAACTTTTTTTTCATTTTAAGTGTCATTATTATTCCCTGTACTGGGGGTGGACACAGACAGATGGAGATGGGAATTCAAGGGTAGATGCCCTTCCTAACATTCTGCGGTGGGCTCAAATATGGGTATATCACTTCCCAAGTTGAGTGCTCTAACCAATGCACAACTGTGGTCCTGTACAGTACTTTAATACAAAACTTGTGATCGGTTTTACATCAGACACTCCCTTTTCTACTAAGGACAAAGTCGGTGCCTTCTTTCAAAGAACTTTGATTTTGGCAGGTGTGATCATTACCCTGAGTGAATGTCCTTTCTGGTCTTAGACAGTTGGGGTCCACGAACCCTGGGCCTGACAACTCAGAGTCGCAAGCGCTACCACTTTGCCACGGTGGCAGCACTTTAATAAAAAAAATTGTGTAACACTAATTTACCTCCTGTGTCTGTGAACAAAAGTGAAGATAAGAAGCAGAAGAGCCCAGACGGATCCTACAGCACTAATTGTACACATGCTAATGAAGAGGCCGAGGGAGACTGTGCGCAACTGACGTCTTACTATGGTGCGATCGGCAGGTACTTTGCCATCTGAAAAATTACTATTATTATTATTATTATTATTCAAACAATATACCTTCATTATCGGGAATTGAACCTGGAAACTTTAGATCAGAAGCCAACAGCTTAGTGCACTGTACCACAGAGGTTGTATGTATATACAGTGGATTAAGCTGTGAGGTTCTCTAGTTCCAAGGTTCGATTCCCCACAAAAAAGATACATTATTTGAAGACTGAAGAAACGCATTATTGTATTGAATTTATTCTATTATTATTATTGTTAGTATTAGTATTATTATTAGAGTTAGTATTATTATTACAAGCCAAGATTAAACCAGATGGATCCAGCCTGGAAAGCAGGTTGGTGAGGAAAAGGAGAAAGAGAAGATAGAAAATAGATCGAATTATAGATAACGGTATAACACAGTATTGCAATACTGGCATATTGTTTGTAAACAGTATTTTCATATTCACATTATATGAAAACTAATTATTCAGTGTATATGGCTGAAAAAATAAAAATAATACTTAACTTTTTCACAATCAGAAACCAGTTATAAAATATTTGATATTAACTTGATACAGTCATCAAGTACTAGGTGAAATTATAACTTATCAAGAATATATGAAGTGATGTGATTGGTTTTACTTCATGGACTCCCTTTTTTACTAAAAGCTAGGACTTTTCCTTCATGCGAAGGACATTGGTTTTGGTAGGTGTGACTGTTACCCTAAATAAATGCCCTTTCTAACCTCAGACACCATTAAGTTCGCTCACTCAATTCCAATGTGAATTTGCAAGTTATAGTAAAACCCTGCCTCATTTTTATATATTTTTATTAGTCCCCATTATAAAGGCTGATTAGAGCTGTGAAATGATGGCTGGATGCCCTTCCTAACGTCCCCAGTCAAAGCGTATATGCAGGTTATGGTAAAGTCCCACCTCACTTTATGTTTGACTATTGTTCTCATTATGGAGTTAGACATAGACTAATTGGAACTGGGGAATGAAGGTTGGATGCCCTTCCTAGCACCCTGTAGTGGGCTCGATAATGAGTCAGTTACCTCCCAAGTTAAGTATTTTAGAATATTACACCACCCTGTTCTGCTATCAATCCAGAGAAACTGAAAGGCACAAAGTCGTACTCATCCATCTTTCCTTGTTGAACCAAGTGAAGTTGTCTGTCTGTACATCAAAATACCCCAGTTTTATGTATCTTCCATCACTCATTTGTTCGACTTGTGTCCAAGCAATTCGGTCACCATCTGTACTGAAGGCGACGCGCCCCTGAGAGTAAATGAATTTTGTCCTATTATATAGCATTAAAATCAAGAAAACGAGTATATACTGATTTAAATTCAAATTATAATTGCAGATATCATCTGATTATATATTGTTTATTGTTTTTGTTTGCTGTTTTATATGCCAGATATCTTATAATGTACTGTTTTTGTTTGCCATTTTGTGCCAGATATCTTACAATGTATCGTTTTTGTTTGCCGTTTTATATGCCAGATATCGTATAATGTATTGTTTTTCTTTGCCATTTTGTGTGTCACTATTAATCCCAATTATATGGGCAGACACAGACAGGTTGGAGCTGGGATTAAGTCTGGATGTCCTTCCTAACTCCCTGCACTGGCCTTGATTGCCAGTTTGTTACTTCCCTAGTCGAGTGCTCTAACCTCTGAGCCACCATGGTCCCCAGTAATTAATATGAAAATCCTTGTTTTATATGCCAGCATTAGTCCCCATTTTGGGAGTGGACACAGACAGCTCAAAGCTGGTAAATTAAGGCTGAATGCCCTTCCTAATGCCCTGCAGTAAGCTCCAAAGTAAGTTTGTCTCTTCCCAATGCGAGGGTTATAACCACTGCGTTACCGTGGTTCCCAGTACTTGAATGAATATAGGTAACTGAAGTTATAGTCTCACCGACACGCCCAGAAACTGTGTGGCATTCATGGCTTTGTAGAGTTCGTCTGCAATCTCTTTATTAGTATATGAAAACTCTTCTATAGATTTATTCTTGGCTTTAAGCTTCTCCATTGTAACATTTAATGCTAATGCAACACTCCAGATGGCATCGTAAGCTAAGGGAGCTTCCTAGAAAGAAGATGGAAACAATAATTGTAATGAAATATATGAGGAAAGATGAATGGAACAAATAACTGAAATGAAATACATGTGGAGAGATGAGTGGAACAAATAATTGTCATTGAATATATGAGGAAATATGAGTGAAACAAATAATTGTAATGAAATACATGTGGAGATATGAGTGGAACAAATAATTATAATGAAATACATGAGGAAAGATGACTGGCTCAAAAAACTGTAATGAAATACATCTGGAAAAATGAGTGGAACAAATAATTGTATTGAAATATAGAAGGAAAGATGAGTGAAGCAAATAACTGTCTAGCAATACATATGGAAAGATGAGGGTTATGACAAGACTTAAAATCTCTGTTGGCATTACTTACTCTTTCTTTTATTTTGTTGTTCTTCTGACACAAAGAATTATACGATTAGTAATACCAGCTCTTTGTTCACCTCTGTAAGGAAGATTTCAAAATCTACTAAAAGCAAATCCCTTCTTTAACCAATTCCTGTAAACATAATATTTACCGTATGAAATTGTTCATAGTAGTATGCAAACTTACTTCAGGGAATATGATGAATGAAATCACCGGCAAAAGTGAATTTTTTTTTTTATGAGCATGACACCGGGACGGGCAGTGAAAATTTATTTCTTCAGACTTGGGCACGAAGAAAACATGATGCAAAGAGAAACAAAGAAGGGGAATGTTGTGCTTTGCCAGATGTGAAGGATTTGTCATTAGTACACGGAGGGACCCGAGATAACATACCTGGTATCCTACGGGGGTACTTTGGTTCTCATAGCCTCTCTCAATCAGGGCCTGATTCAATCGCAGACGGAAATCACCAGCAGTCTGTGTGTAAAAATATAGCAAAAGGATTGAATACATACATACTCAGTGGCCGTACTCTCCCTTGTAGAGAGGGATGCCTGAGTCAGACCACTCATACTCATTGGAATTTACCTCGATAACTCCGCTTAGCTATCTGAGCATAAAGTGCTCCCACACAATTCCCCCCACCACACTGCTTGGGTTATCCACAAGGTAAATGGGCAAGGATCTTCTCTTGTTACTCCAAACAGCTGCAGATGATTTTTCACTAATTCATCTCATGACTACCTCTCACGCCCACCCGTCCCAGTTTACTCTGCTAGTAGGTGCAGGAAAAATTTTAATAACTCATTTCTTATGTTCATTAAATGTACAAGTAGAGAGGTTTTTTCTTTGTAAAAAAAAAAAAGTCTTTGCGACTTTTTAAAGCCAAAAATTATTGATTTTTGCAGTTGAGAGCATTTTATTTATAAAAATGAGACAGAGCCCATATTATTAGTACAGTAGGCTTTTATAATTTCAAAAACTTTATGGGAAATATCTGTGTTGTGAAGGTGTCCCTCATCTCACACGGTTTTAAACAGAGTAGTTTTGACCATACACAGTTGGAAAGTGTTTTAAGAAATCCACAAATTTTTCCTTCAAAAATACAATATAATGACTACTGTATTCTTTTTACAATGACATAAATTGCATTAGGTAAATTTATGTACAGCACTGTAATCCAAGCATAATTTACAGTATACAGAGTTTGCAAATAAATTTTATACAAAGCACTGACATTTATATAGAGGTTTTGAACATAGGTGATCTCTTACTTACACAGAGTGGCAGAACCAGTTAACAGCATACAATGAGGGACAATAGTAAATGTATGCTTCTGATAATATGCCTATAATTAATTCATCTTTTCTTACTTACCATTCCAGATATGGTCTTCTCTCTTTCCTTATTCCACATCAAAGCCTCGGTGGTCAAATGGCCCTCAGCTGCCAAGCGCATTTCTTCTCGAGAACAATTTAGCCCTTCTTCTTCCAAGTGTTGCTCATACCATCCATCTTCATACCATCCTGAGAGCAAGATATACTAAGCAAAAGTGGCAAGCCTCTTGTGAATTTGTGTGTGCTTTGGCTCAGCCACCCCTCTTACAAGGGAGATTGGAGCCATTGTATCTATGTATGTAAGAATGGTAAGGTACAGTTAAATAAACACTGTATAATAAATAACACTGAACCCTCATCACAGTCTACACAAGACTACCTTGTATTTCACTTTGAGAAGGTGACCACTTGAGGTCACAAAATTAAAATGTACTTCATATTATTTCCTGTTTTTTTTTAATGGGCTTTTACATACCACAATGTGACAAGTGTAAAGGAATGCTTATGCAAGTTGTAAGTGCATGAATTCTACTGCGATCCTCATCGTAAATCATAGCCTTAATACCTAACTATATCCATAATATATTTATTACTTATTTATAGTGTAAAATTACATTTATAGGGATAAAAACAACAAGATAGTGACATAAAGTAAATTGGCAATATCTTACCAATAAAGAACCAAACGTAACTTTTGCCATAAAGGTTATTTTTATAAATTTCGCAGAGAACTCTCCTAGCAGCTACGACATAGAATAGCCCAACAATGATCCTCGCATCCTGTCTTTTGAGATTTCTTACAGCATCCGTGGGATCGGTGAGGAAGCTCTGACGAGTGACAATCTCAATTCCTGCCTTTTTACAACGGACCTCTAAATCTTCCACAGTCTGAAAAATTTAGAAGTATGATCCAGTTTTACATCACGAACTCCCTTTTCTATTAAGGGCTATGACGGTGCTTTCTTGCAAATGACGTGGGTTTTGGCAAGTGTGACTGTTACCTTGAGTGAATGCCTTTTCTAACCTCAGACCGTGGCAAGCCACAAACCCTCAACCTGACGAATCAAAGGCACGTACGTTACCAACCCGGCCACAGCGGCCATTGAAAAATATATAGGTATGAATTATGTAAATGTTTTTCACCATAATAATGTTAATTTTGTTTATACCTTCAAGAGAACACAACATAGTAATTACAGCCCAGTAAGTGAAGAAAGTATATATATATATATATATATATATATATATATATATATATATATATATATATATATATATATATATATATATATATATATATATATATATATATATATATATATATATATATATATATATATATATATATATATATATATATATATATATATATATATATATATATATATATATATATATATATATATATATATATATATGAAGGATAGTTACAAAAAACTAACCGAGATAAAGACTTCCTCTGCCTGCTGTATTATTGCCACCCTAGACCAACCATATTTCTGCATGACTCGAATCCTGGTTGGGTTGTGAACTGTAGCTGAGGGGTGTGTCCGGAAAAACGTTGGGAAACGCTGTCGGTCAGCAAGGGCTGGTGAACTGGATCCGTATGATAACTAAAAGGAAAAAGTATAAAAAATAATTAGGGAGATATGAAATGCTATTTTAGAAATAGCAATAAATTATTAGGAATTATTATTATTATCTAAAGAGCTGTGTGATATTACCAAGTGCTCTCTGCCTTACTTCAGAAAGCGAATGTACAATATTATTTAGATTTTATTTTTGATATACCAAATTTGAAAAGTTTTTCCTTACACAATAAATGCAACCCTGGTTACTCATAATATACTTAATTTCATTTTATATTAGTTATCCATAACTTATAGAGGTATTGAAAATATGACTCAGAAATGTCCCCTCAAAATGCTAATAGACATTTAGCGTAAACTAACCACAACCAAATTCCACATCTTTGCAGCCTCGGCTATTGTTGTACACACGGTTGAGCATCCACCGAGTAGCATGAGTTTAATCGGAGGGTTGTACAGCAAGTCGTACATCACTGCTGCGCCTAAACCTGGTTCACACTAAAAGACAAAAGGTAGGTAAATCTAATTGCCATATCCTCACGTTTGCTCCAATATACTCATTATCCTTATAATTTTTTTTTCTTTCCCTCAGAGAGGTGCAAGAATATTTCCTCTGTTTTTCTCTCGTGTTGTAAAAGTCGACTAAATGGGGCAGAGCAAGGGGACTAGAAATCCCATCTTTTGTATTTTCTTCCCATGGAGTAAAGTTTCTTGCTTTCATTCAGTCTCCTCCCTTAAAAGGGGAATTATGGCTCATATTTACAGACACTCCCCAATATACGAGTGAGTTTGGTTCCAGAAGTCTTTTCGTAAGTTGTATTTAGGTAAAAAATGTACTCTACAGTTCATATATATACAGATTTACGTTTGCTCCAATATACTCATTATCCTTATAATTTTTTTTTTCTTTCCCTCAGAGAGGTGCAAGAATATTTCCTCTGTTTTTCTCTCGTGTTGTAAAAGTCGACTAAATGGGGCAGAGCAAGGGGACTAGAAATCCCATCTTTTGTATTTTCTTCCCATGGAGTAAAGTTTCTTGCTTTCATTCAGTCTCCTCCCTTAAAAGGGGAATTATGGCTCATATTTACAGACACTCCCCAATATACGAGTGAGTTTGGTTCCAGAAGTCTTTTCGTAAGTTGTATTTAGGTAAAAAATGTACTCTACAGTTCATACATATACAGATTTTTTTTTTTTTAAACTGTGACACCAGGACAGGCCAAAAATAATAAATACATAAATTTGCCCTCATTTGGTAGGGGCACTAAGAAAACAAAAAGTAAAGAGAAGCAGAGATGGAGAGTGCTGTGGCCTGTCAGATGTGAAAAGATAGTAAGAGAGGTGTAACGATTATCTGAGAATATTAGGTGTTGATATAGGCATAGAAAAAGTACTGTAACTGAAGGAAGACTTAACATCAAACTGTCAGTACTTAGGATAATGACACTTAACTATTACATAAATCATAAAGTACTGTATATAGTATTAAGGCATTTAATACAGTAATAATAATGTAATAATACAGTACAGTACAGTAATACAAATATTAATACAAGGGTAGCTCTTTGTTCACATCTGTAAATATTCATAACTCTGTTGTTCATAAATAAGGAAGTTTCTGCATATATATATATATATATATATATATATATATATATATATATATATATATATATATATATATATATATATATATATATATATATATATATATATATATATATATATATATATATATATATATATAAGCACATTACCATATGTGAAAACATGAATCATTTTTACCCCGACCGGGACTTGAACCTAGGACTTATAATTACTAAGGCAAGGCAATACCAACTACACCACAGGCAGTCTAAAAGGGAAACAGACCTTACAGCTTATATCTGCTATACTAATAATGAACACATTCTATCTGAATGCAACTGTGTTCATATTACAGTTTGCCCCAACCTCTCTTGTGGTTTCGTTTTTGCATATAATTCAACTCCCAGTCTCATTCGGGACCAACAATAATCAAATAAGCACTTTATCATATGTGAAAACATAAATAATGAGATTGGGAGTTGAATTAAATGCAAAAATAAAACCACAAGTGAGGCTGGGGGAAACTGTAATATGAACATAGTGGCATTCAGATAGAATGCATTCATTTCTAATATAGCAGATAGAAGCTGTAAGGTCTGTTTCCCTTTTAGACCCTCTGTGGTGTACTGTAGTTGGTAGCGCCTTGGCTTATTAATTATATGTCCTAGGTTTAAGTCCCGGTTGAGGTAAAAACGATTTATGTTTTCACATATGATAAAGTGCTTATTTGATTATTGTTGGTCCCGAATGAGATTGGGAGTTGAATTAAATGCAAAAACGAAACCACAAGTGAGGTTGGGGCAAACTGTAATATGAAGATAGTGGCATGCAGTTAGAATGCTTTCATTTCTAGTATAGCAGATATAAGCTGTAAGGTCTGTTTCCCTTTTAGACCTTCTGTGGTGTAGTTGGTAGTGCCTTGGTTTAGTAATTATAAGTCCTAGGTTCAAGTCCCGGTCAGGGTAAAATGGATTCATGTTTTCACATATGGTAATGTGCTTATATGATTATTATTGGCCCCGAATGAGATTGGGAGTAGAATTAAATGAGATAACAAAACAACGAGTGACGTTGGGGGAAACTGTAATATGAACATAGTGGCATTCAGATAGAATGCATTCATTCCTAGTATAGCAGATATAAGCTGTAAGGTCTGTTTCCCTTTAGAC
>JAXCGZ010003842.1:120000-127500 GCA_037179515.1 Halocaridina rubra
TTGGCTAAGCGAGGAGGTAGTTAATGCTATCTCAATCCATAGTTTTAAGGACAGGTATGATAAGTATCACTAAGTCTAAAATGGAACCGATCAGGAGACGGGAAGATACGAGCTTTGGGCTCTTTCCCGTAAACACAATTAGGTAATCACAATTAATAATAATAATAATAATAATAATAATAATAATAATAATAATAATAATAATAATAATAATAATAATAAACTTTATTTCCATTTCAATACAATGGGTATTCGTCAGCCAGGGCAAGCCCCAACCCCCCACTGTGGTGTCCAACCACAGCAGTTCCTGCCAGTAAACAGCTTAAACTCTCGGTCTTGGACGGGAACCGATCTTTCGACCTCGTGAATGCGAAGCCAGTAAGCCATGTGTGCGTTGGGTATGGTATGAGTTATTACTTTGAGGTGAATGTAGAGTTACGTCAAAGTTGTATAATGTCGCCATTGTTGTTTAATGTGTACTGTATATGGATGGAGTGGTAACGGAAGTAAATGAAAGAGTATTAGAGGCTTGGAACTTGTGTGGGAGGATGGAAGGTTGTGGAAATTTAATCAGTTGCCATCTGCGGATGGTACTGTACTGGTGGCTGATACTGAGAATGAGTTGATTCATTTGGTGACCGAGTTTGTTGTGGAGTATGAAAGATGGAAGTGGTACAGTGGTAACGCACTGACTTCGCATTCACGTGGTCGAGAGATCGGTTCCCATCCAAGACCGAGAGTTTAAGCTGTTTACTGGCAGGTTACTGCTGTGGCTGGGCACCACAGTGGGGGGTTGGGGCTTGCCCCGGCTGACGAATACCCATTGTATAATGGAAATAAAGGTTTATTATTATTATTATTATTATTATTATTATTATTATTATTATTATTATTATTATTATTATTATTATTATTATTATTATTATTATTATTATTATTATTATTATATTGGTAAAAATAAAGCCAAGAGATGCACGCAGAGTGTTAATGTTGGCAGACTGAAAATAGGAGTAATATGGGGAATTGCTTCAAAAGTTGAGATTTTTCAGTATGTGGGGTCGCATGTATCAAGGAGTGGACGAGTGGATGTAGAGGTAAGTCACAGAGTGAAGGAAGCAAGTAAATGTCTAGTTGGGTTGAAAAGTGTAATGTGAAATAGATATTTGGGAATGAATGCCAATGTTTATGTATGTATGTAAGTACTACTACTACGACTTAGCTTTTTAATTCCCCGGCTCATGTCCGGTATTTACCGAGTACATTATATTATTTCTTAAACTTTGATCATACTTTTAGCATTGACGGTAGGCTCTTATAGAGATTCCAGTTATCAACGATTGCAACTGTCTTTTTTCCTTATAATATTTATTTAAATATCTATCACTATAAGAATTTATTTCTTAAGATTAACGTTGTCAACAGATTTTTATCTATTAATATACCTGACTACCTTTGAGTAATAAAACTAGTTTATAATTTTAATTTTCTTTGGGAAAATATTGTCTGTATCAATGCTATTCAGTATTACATTATTACATCTTATTATATTATATCTGTAGTTGCTAGAGAGAGAGAGGGAGATAGGAGATCAGGGATAGGATAAAGGGGTAAATTAGAAGGAAAGGATTTAGGGGGAGAAAGCACGGAATGGGAAATAAAGAGACAAAAGAGAGGGGCAGACCCTGTGTTACACATGTCTTATTATCCCTTCACA
This sequence comes from Halocaridina rubra, assembly GCA_037179515.1. Taxonomy (NCBI): domain Eukaryota; kingdom Metazoa; phylum Arthropoda; class Malacostraca; order Decapoda; family Atyidae; genus Halocaridina; species Halocaridina rubra. The sequence continues at coordinate 121,715 of JAXCGZ010003842.1, forward strand.
TCTGGCAAGTAACAATACTCCCCATCTCTGTTTCTCTTTGTTTTCTTCGTGCCCAGGCTCGATGAGGACAGCTTTATTATTATTATATTTTTTTTGGAGGGGCCAGTCCTGGTATCACAATCATAAAAAAAAAGTGGAGAGAGAGAGAATTATAGGGCTCTTTCTCGTTAACACAATTAAGCAGAAATGGTTTAATATGTATAAGCAAGGGTGTATGTGAATTAGAAACCAAACTAGAAGACGGGCAGCCTCGAAAATGGAGCTCTCTCCCGTAACTCCAATTAGGCAATGAAACTATCGTACTTGTAAGAAGGGGTGTAGGTGACTTGTGAAACAGGCCAGGAAATGGGGAGCCACGACTATAAGCAGGGGTGTAAGTTAAACAGAAACCTAACCAGGATACTGGGAACCACGAGCATATAGCTCGTTTCAGTAAAGACTGAGGGAGTTAGACTTACCATCACTTGAAGATAGGGTAAAGAGGGAGGGATATAGTGATGATTTTTAAATTCTATCATGGTTTTGACAGAGTGAACAGGAAGCGACATTTTGATATGGGTGGCTCTAGAACTAGAGATCATAGTTAGAAGTTTTTTTTAAGAAAGGTTCTTTGCAGTATGTAAGAAAGTTCTATTTAGTGAAAGAATAGTTGGTGATTAGAATTCGCTAAGAGAGGAAGTAATTACCTAATTGTGTTTAGGGGAAAGAGTCCCACATTCTTAACTTCCCGTTTCCTGATCGGATCCATTTTGTACTTAATGATATTTATCATACTTGTCCTTAATACTATGGATTAAGTTAGTATTAACTACCTCCTTGCTTAGCCAGCTCCAATTATCAACAACTCTTACACTAAAAAAGAACTTCCTTACATCCTGCAAAGTAGTTTTCTTACGAAGCTTCAAACTATGATCTCTAGTGTCAGTGCCAGCCATATCAAAATATCGATCCCTATCGACTCTGTCATAACCATGAATGAATTTAAAAACCGTCACCATATCCCCCCTCATTCCTCTAGCTTCGAGTGATGGTAAGTCTAATTCCCTCAGCCTCTCATCATAACTGAGATTGCTCATTTCTGGCACCAGTTTCGTGGCATGTCTTCGAACTTTTTCCAGCTTAATTACGTGCTATTTCAAGTGTAGATTCCAAAAGTGGGCTGCATATTCAAGCTTTGGTCTCACATAGATTACTTAACTATTTCTGAACATATCCTTGTCCATGTGCATGAAGGCTACCCTTACATTTGCTAAGAAAGCACATGCTGCCCTTACTATGTCATTTATATGCATTTTTGGTGACAAATCGGCCAGTATGTTTACTCATAGATCTAGTAATAACAAACTCCAAACATATGATAACTAAGTGTGACGTAATGCCAAGCCCTATAGCAGACCACGAGGAAATTGTAACGTCCCTAAATATTCGCAAACCAAAGAGACAACCAATCTTTAAAACATTCAGATGCTTAAGAAATTATTCACAAGAATTACTTTGTAGTTTACTTATGAATGAAGTACATAAATTAAATGAAATTCTATATACCGATAATATAAACAAACAAGTAAGAATTTTAACCAGTGTCTTATCATCATGTATAGATCGATGTGCACCACTCGTGACAAGAGAAATATTTCGTCCCCCCGCTCCTTGGATAACAGATGACATAAAAAACATTATGAAAGAAAGAGACAAACTACAAAATGAAGTAAAACTACAAAGAGATAATATCCCTTTAAGAGAAAAGTTTACAGAGCATAAGAAACAAGTAAAATCATTATTAAGTAACAGTAAGAAACAGTATTACAAAAATGAATTTCAAAACGCTAAAGGCAATATCTCTGATACATGGAAAATTGCTAAAACCATGCTTTCCAATAACTGTAATAAAAGTAGTAACATATCAATTATACCCGATGAGGTAGATGTAAGTGCTAAAGCAGAAGAGTTCAATAATTTTTTCGCTGAAGTGGGGAAAAAAACCTTTGAAAAAACAAAAAAAGAAATAATAAATGAAATCAATAATAGAAATGGTGGTAATAATAATGATGACGGTAGTAGTAATAATAATAGAAATGTTGATAATGGTGTAAATAATAATGATGGTGGTAGTAATGGTAATGATAATAGTGATGATGGTAGCAATAATAATAATAATGTAAATATGGAAGAACATAGTGCATTCAATAGAAGTACTGATGTCTTTAACCCTACTACAGTAGATTGTAATACAGTAATCTTAGTAATAAAAAATCTGAAAGACTCTAATGCATATGGATCAGATGGAATTTGTTTTCGTTTTATTAGAGATTCATTATTTGTAATAGCTTATTATCTGACGGTAATAATCAATACTTCCATAGTTACCAATATCTACCCAGATTTATGGAAAAATCCCCATGTAATTCCTGGTTTTAAAAATGGAAATCCTGACGACGTCTCTAACTATAGACCAATCTCTTTACTACCAATTTTATCAAAGATACTTGAAAAGATTGTTGCAAATCAGTTAAGTGAGTTTCTTGAAAAAAATAAACTTATTGCAAAAAGTCAACACTGTTTCAGGCCAAAATTATCAACTGAAACTGCCTTATTGAAAATATCAGATGAAATATACAAAAATATAGATAATAAGAAAATATCATTGCTACTACTACTCGATCTTTCTAAAGCTTTTGATAGTGTAAACCATAGTATATTATTAGAAAAATGCAAAAAAATGAACATTGTCCCAAGCTGGTTCGAGAACTATTTAAAAAACCGCTACCAGTCAGTCAGAATAAAAGATACAGTTTCAAGTTCCAAGAAGGTATTGTTTGGGGTCCCTCAGGGATCGATCCTAGGACCTATACTTTTTCTAATATATGTAAACGATCTAGTAAAATATTTACCTAACTGTTATGTCATTCAATATGCTGACGATACTCAAATCTTAATTGAAGGAGAAATTAATGATTTAGAAAATATTATTCGTAGAGCAGAAGAAATTTTGTATATGGCCAAACGTTACTTTCTAAAAAATGGTCTGTTACTTAATGAAACTAAAACCCAATCTATTCTTATCGGATCCAGACAATTATTATCAGAAGTTGATGACAATCTTCATATAAATTTTAACGGTAATATCATTAAGCCAATGAACTCGGTAAAGAACCTAGGTGTCTATTTTGACCGTTACATGAATTTTGAAATGCATATAGATGAAATTTATAAAAAAGTAATGGGTACTCTAATATATCTAAATAGGGTAAAAGACTCATTTGAAACATCAACTCGTATAATAATTGTCCAGTCCTTAGCTATGAGTTTAATTAATTACTGTCTCAAAGTTTGGGGATGTACAAATAAGACTCAATTACAAAGAATACAAAAGTTACAAAACTTTGCAGCACGAGTGGCTGTTGGCAATGTAAGAAAATACGAGCACATCTCTCCTGTTTTAAAAGATCTAGAATGGATAAAGATTAGAGATAAATATGTTTTTGATATATGTACCTTTGTTTTTAATATACTAAGAAACAATATTCCTGATTGCTTGTATAATTTTTCTACAGTAAGCTCAGTTACCGGGTTAACTACCCGTCAAGGGGAAGATTTATTAGTACGAAGGTCTAAAACTGATATTGGTTCAAGAGATATAAACATTCGTGGACCTCATTTATATAATCAGCTTCCCAGAGAACTAAAAAATGCTGGTTCAGTGTATACTTTTAAATATAATCTTAAGAAGTTGCTCTTAAAGGAAGATTTTACTTGTAAATTTTAATGGTACACTCATCCTTATGATTTGTTTGTTTTAGTATGTCTATATCGTACACCACAGATGTCTATCTGGAATATATATGTATCTTATTTAATACCCAATGTACATTGGAATAAAGGATTATTATTATTATTATTATTATTATTATCTCTCATTCTCTGTTTCTTGAAGTTTTGTTCTTGTCATTGAGTAGTCAAACTTGGATCTTCTTGCACTTGTACACATTTTCATTACCTTACATTTAGTAGTACTAAATTTGATTAGCCACATTTCAAACCACTCATACAGACCATTTAACAATTCCGGAAGTTCTCTACCATTGTTCTCGTCTCTTCTTCACAATCTTTGCATCATCTGCAAACATATTCATGAATGAATTTCCAGACTCTGGTAGGTCATTTACATATACAAATAACAAAAGTGGCCCTAAAACTGAACCTTGTGGAAATCCACTACTAACTTTTCTCCATTCAGACACTGTCTTACTCTAACCCTCTGTTTCCTTCCTTGTAAGTATGTTTTTATCCATTCCAAGACATTTCCGCCTATTCTCACCATTGCTTGCAGCTTCTTAATATGACTCACGTATGTGACCGTGCCAAATGCTTTCTGGAAGTCTGGGAATATGCAATCTTCCCAGCCTTCTCATTGCTGTAAGATTCGGATTACCTCATTATAAAATTCTAATTAGTTCGTTACTATTGATCTACCTTCTCTGAAGCCATGTTGTCTCACTGATAAGAATTGAATGCTAACTGCATTCATAATTTTAAGGACGTATACGATAAGTATAATTGAATTTGGAAATGGAACCTACCAGGAAACGGGGAATTGAGAGCATAAGGCTCTTTCCCGTAAACGCAATTAGGTAATTATCATTAGGTAGGGCCAGACCCCGACCCTGTAAGGTACCAGGCTTCTGATCAACACACAAGAAGAAGAAGAAGAAGATAAAGGTGTTGTTTTTCTCTTGTGAATGACGAGGGTATAATTAATTATATACTTATTTTAAATAATAGTTTCGTTTTGCTGTAGAATATACAGACATCTTACAGAGCTATCGATATTAATTAGTATTTATAGCTAGTATTTAATATTAAATAAATAGTCATTTGTGGTTGAGAGCCACGAATACAAGTTAGGTTACGTTCGTTCACTTTAAAGGTGCCAAATCTGAGTTCTTGAGGTTTATTTTATAGATTAAATTACGTTATTACACAGTTTTATATATTTATTCAATTTTGTATTGAGCAAATATTTACTTTTACACCCCCAGTTCAGAAGAAAAAAATGGAATGTACAGTGTTAAATTACATTGTATTGAGTAAATGTTTACTGTCACACCCCCAGCTCGTAAGAAAAATATCATGAAATGTATTTTCTGGTTAAGATTCGTTTTATGCACCCCTTCATAATTAGGGTGCATGAAACGAATGTTTATGTAGGTTAGATTAGTTCACCACCAGAGTAAATATTTAGAAGAGAGGATCATTCTCTTATCCCGCAAAAGAAGTGTTGAAAAAACACATTTTTGGTGCGTCCTAACCACACCTCATCCAGGGGAACGTATCCTCCCTAGCCAGGGGCAAACCTCCTGAGGAATCCCCATAACTAAAATAATACCCACCACCAGTTACTGTATGCATTGATAATTGAAGGTGTTCGTGCTAATTGCTTGGATGTTTTTCCCAAGGGTAAATGGGTAATTTAACAGTTTAATATTGCACACTATTCCTAGCCAACATAGATGGTTAGGGTAGGTCATGAATGGAATACAAACGTGACAATTCTTAACCTAACCATCTATGTTGGCTAGGAATAGTGTGCGATATTAAACTGTTAAATTATTGGTAAATGATTACTGTCACACACCCAGTTAAAAAAAAGTTATGAACTACATGATGTTAGGGTAAAGATTCATTTTATGCATCCCTTCTATGATTGGACTAAACCATTGTTTTTTCTGATAGGTTTCAATGTGTTTTGAATTACTATGATAATTTCTTCCTTTAGGAAATCAAGA
>JAXCGZ010003842.1:130000-168832 GCA_037179515.1 Halocaridina rubra
TTATAAACACACGTAACAAGCGAACAAGGTGCATATATATACAGTGCTCTCTCATTTATCGTGGGGGTTCGGTTCTGGGACCTGCCGAGAAAGGTGAAAATTCACTAGTAGGAGCACCATATTTATTACAGGTATTTTACATTTATTTTTACCTTTACTGTATAAACCCTCCCTGCACTGTTAACAACTCACCCTTTACTTTATTAATAACAGCGCGCAAGCGTAAATTTATATGAATGTGATATTATGAGAACTGAAAAAAAGCATTTAGAAGAAACAGCAAACAAACTTTCGATATAATATCGTCAGGGAAGTAGCGTGTAGAGAATATATATATTTCATTTAAGTTTCCCATATACAGTACGATATACATTTTCTTTGTAACAAATTGTACATTTTTGTTTTTCTCATCTGACTTTGTTTACATTAAGATTTCGTGCAGCATGGTCGATATGTAAAAAAGATAGAATAATATTTAGAACCAAGGAATATTAATAATACTATAATCTTGAAAATTAGATAAACCCCAAATAGGGTGAGTAAATAAATATTTTATGAGTAAGATATTGTGCCTGAATACTGATAAGCATCAGCTGATACGGAAGCGGCGAAATGTTTTGGTTTGAGGTTCATTCTCCTGCATCCTCCTCCTCTTCTACCGCTTAATGCGATCGAATATTATGAAGAGAATTGAAAAAAAAAACATTAAGAACAAACAGCAAACAAACATGCGATATAATATCGTCAGGGAAATAGCATGCGAGGGTGTATCAGCTGATACGGAAGCGCCAAATCGTTTGCAGATAGAGGTTCATTCTCCCGCATCCTTCTCCTCTTCTACCGCTTCGTGCGATCAAATATTATGAAGAGAATTGAAAAAAAGCATTAAGTACAAACAGCAAACAAACTTGCGATATAATATCGTCAGGGAAATAGCGTGCGAGGGTGTATCAGCTGATACGGAAGTGGCAAAACGTTTGCAGATAGAGGTTCATTCTCCCGCATCCTCTTTCTCTTCTACTGCATAATGTGATCGAATATTATGAAGAGAATTGAAAAAAAGCATTAAGAACAAACAGCAAACAAACTCTCGATATAATATTGTCAGGGAAATAGCGTGCGAGGGTGCATCAGCTGATACGGAGGAGGCAAAACGTTGCATCCTTGTGCTCACCGCCACCATGCATGTCCCAGTGTATGCCTGTGGCCCACCGCATAATAGAGTGCATTAATTTACTGTACAGTAAATCTGTATATCTTTTATACTGTACACTATTTGCATGTTAATATAAATAACTACAGGTCTTTCTGCTTTATTATGTACTTATAAAATATGTTTTACTTATCTTATGTCTTTGGCATAGTGTGTCTATATAAGGTTGTGGAACGTATCTATGCCCTTTATCATTGTTTCCTATGGAAAATGACTTTTTTTATTTATTTCCCCCGTCTTTTTTTTTTTTTTTTTTTTTTTCCCCGTCACTTCTGAGAACCCATCTAGGCGGTAATCTGAGAACTAGTTGTATTTCTTAGACCATTCGAAATGAAATACGTGAATGCCTGCTACAAATATACCATGAGGAGATAAGGACAGAAATTAGAGAAGCTTCCTTTGTAGCTGTCATGGCTGATGACACAACAGCTGTTTCGGAACACATTCAATTGGTCATTGTTCTACGTTACATGTTGAATGGAGAACTATTTGAGCGTTTTTTGGGGATTCTCTATTCCAGAAAATCAAACTGCAGATGGCATATTAAAATATATTCTAGAACAATTAGACATAATCCTTCAAGGAAATGGACAAAAACTGATAACTCAGACATTTGATGGTGCAAATGTCATGAAAGTCATAAAAGCAGGAGTTCAAGCAAAAATAAAAGCAGTTTATAGTAATGCACATTTCATTCACTGTTATGGACATCAAACAAATTTAATAATGAGAAATGCAGCAAGTATTACACAGAATCCAAGAATATTTTTCCCTAACATTTTGGCTATTCCAACATTCATCTCAAGATCACCGCACCGTGTATCCATTCTCAGGAAGCATATGGTCGTCAGCAGTTTATATACATCCTCTACAAGGTGGAACTTTAACATACAAACCGTTAACAGAGTTCATAAAAATTTGCAACTTTTAAAAAGCTGTTTTACTGAAATTTATTCAACATCAAATGCAGATCAAACCATTGCAGAAGCAACAGGAATTTTAGTATACCTGAATGATGATAATTTCATGTTTTGGTTAGAGCTTTTTCATCCGATTATGCCTCATGTTGAAGTAATTTACGACCAAATGCAATCTCGAGAAATTAGTGTGTTTAAAGTCAGTGAATGTATAATAGATTTCAAAACTACTATTTTAGAAATAAAAAACTCAAAGTACTGTCAGAATCCTTCAAAGACACTCAGGGCAGAAGCTAAGGAAGTGTGTGATTGTATATGTGTTGATATAGTGGACAGATTTTCTTCCACTAAACACTTAGTAGCTGCTATATTGTTCAACACGAAAAGCTTTGCTAGTTTTAAGAATGAAGTTCCTACAAAAGAGATAGTATTTACCACTGAAGCTTATCCCATGATTGACAAAGAAAAGCTTGAAACTGAACTAAAAGTATTTTATTGTAGATCCGATATGCATGAATTATTCAGGAGATTTATAGGAGTGTGTAGACCAGAGTGAGAAGCAGTGTTGGAGAGACAGATGGATTTGAGGTAGGAGTGGGATTACTTCAGGGGTCGGCACTTAGTCCATTCATCTTCAGTGTGGTAATGGATGTAATGACCAAAGATGTGAGAGATATAATAATAATAATACTTTATTTCCATTTCAATACAATGGGTATTCGTCAGCCAGGGTAAGCCCCAACCCCCCACTGTGGTGTCCAACCACAGCAGTTCCTGCCAGTAAACAGCTTAAACTCTCGGTCTTGGACGGGAACCGATCTTTCGACCTCATGAATGCGAAGCCAGCGCGTTACCACTGTACTAGCCAGCAGTGCCATGGTGGATATTATATGCAGATGACATTGTATTGTGTGCAGAGAGGAGGGAGGATTTGGTGAAGTTGGAGGGATGGAGAGCAGCACTTGAGGAGAGAGGAATAAAGATAAGCAGGTCAAAGACCGAATATATGTGTGCCAACATTGCTGAGGATGGTGGACATAGCATAAGAATGGATGGGGAAGAAATAAAGAGAGTACAGAAGTTCAAGTACATGGGGTCCATAGTAGAGGCTAGTTGAAGCATGGTTCAAGAAGTGAGGCATCGAATTCAGGCAGGATGGAATAATTGGAGGTCTGCATCTGGTGTTCTCTATGACAAGAAGGTACTACTGAGATTGAAGGGAAAGTTTCATAGGACCGTTGTAAGACCAGCTATGTTATATGGAATAGAAACAGCAAGTATGAGGAAGACAGAGGAGAAGGGGATGGATGTAGCGGAGATGATTGAGGTGGATGTCTGGAGTAACAAGGAAGGATAGAATTAGGAATGAGTATATAAGAGGATCGACAAAGGTAGTTGAATTATCAAAGAAAATACAGGAGGGAAGGCTTAGATGGTATGGGCACCTGTTACGACGGAACGAACATCATGTTGGAAGGCATACGATCGAGATGGAAGTTCGGGGTAGAAGGAGGAGAGAAAGACCAAGAAAAGGTGTCGTGATTGTATAGGGGAAGACTTGCAATGGAAGGGTATTGATGAATATGAAGCACAGAACCGAAATAGATGGAGACGACTCATTCACAACGGCGACCCCATATAAAAATGGGTTAAAGCTGAGAAGAAGAAGAAGAAGAATTGAGCTGTTGAAATTTATATTGGAAAATAATCTAGATGATGTTCTTGGTGAAATTACAAAATTAATAAGAATCCTCATGACAATTCCCATGCCTACATCAGAGCCAGAACGCTCCATTTCAACACTGAAAAGAATAAAAACTTTTCTAAGGAGCACTATGAATTCCGAAAGACTAAATGCACTTGCAGTGCTTCCAATGGAGATAAATTTAATCTTTTTTCACAAAGTAAATAGGAAGAGTGGATTTCGTTTTTAAATGAATGAATCAGGCTTTAACTGTAACAATTTAGGCTATTAGTAAGTTTATATATAAATTTTCTTTTAATATTCTTGTTTCGTTTTACACTATTAAAACAATGGCTAAAACGTTTCCGAAGCAGCACCCCCACTAATTTTAGCTACAAGCCGCCACTGAGTTTTTCACCATTGGTATCATAATAAATACTCTCTTTATTTTTGTGTATGTTAACAGTCATAGTTTTCTGCTGATATCCTCTTTATTGAAGTATTTATTTATACATTGTTTATAATGTACATGAAGTTTTTTATGTACTTATGACAGTAAAAAGTTTTTTGTTGTACTATGGCCGCTGTTCCCCTTGTAAGGGGAGTAACCAGGCAATATAAATACATTCACCAGAAGCTAAATTGTTTTGATCATTGCTCTTAGCTTCATAGGGATAAAGGGCTTCCTCAATTTCTCCCCTATCACCATCCTTGGGTCACCATCAGGGCAAGTGGGTGACCTAAAAAGGCTTGTTGGGGGAAATCCTTGCACTCTATCCCCAAGGAGCTAGGAGGAGTTGATCGAGGTATAGGCCTATTAGTTTTCTGATATTTTTTATATTTAATTTGAAAAAAGTAAAACCAATACACAAATTAGTTTAATGATTTTTTATATGTAATTTAAAAGAAAAATAAATGTTTAAATCGATGTTTCAGATATGACTAACTCATGTTATTCTCAAGCTGGTTCTCAGTGACTGCCCGGTTGGATCATTTGGCCACGTACACGAGGAAATGGCTGAAGTACCGCCAGATTCAAGGGATAACTTGCTATCGAGTGGACAAAAAATTCCAGTATCAGCTATGTCGGAACTTGAACATCACGGAGAGTCTTCTGACGTTAGCATTCTCATGGGCGTTGAAGATAATATCTATCAGGGAGCCCTGACAGGCAACGAGGAATGTTTTGTTTTATTAAATGATAATAATGTGCGCGTTATGTCCCATGGTTCGGCTGTTCACTTGTTGTCTGAGCAGGATGTGGCAGAGAATTCCATTGTTGAAAAGACAGTTTTGCCGATGCGGATGGAAGGCAATAAAGCTGTTGATATAGTAGACGACAATAATAAACAGTCAATAGAAGTTGTTCATATGACCGATGGTAGGACACTAGAAGTTCGTCCGACAGAGGACGGAAAGTCTGTTGAACTCGTTCCGTTAGAGGGCGAAAAGACGCTCGAAGTTTTACATACTGGGGCTGTAAAGGACACTGAAGTTATTCACGTTGATGGCAGCAGCAGCATAGAACTTTTGAGCATTGGTGAGGCCTCAAAAAGTCCCACATTTTCAAGCTCCTCTAATGTGTATACCAAAAGCAAAGCCAAATATATCCTCTCTTCTCTTAGCAGAGAGTATTTAGCTTCATACGATTTAAAGAGATCGCTTTCATCTGAAACTGTCCAGTGCAATAGAACTTTGAACTACGGTGCATTGGATCCTGTGACCTCCTCCATTGTCATTACGACACCTAAAACGAACTTAGTACACGAGCACCCGTTTACGCCTATGCCTACAGTGACTTCGCTGGTTAATAGTAGACAATCACAGGTTGTTGAGAGTAATCTAAATGGTTTATCCAGAGTAACACCCAGTATTATAATCTCCCACAACAAGAAAGTGATTACGGACAGCGTAGATAGTTTAGACAATGCCATTATTATATCGTGGCCTCCAGTTCCTGATAAACTAGAAAATGCAGTAGGCACACAAACTGACCCTTGCGAGTCTGTTGGATCAAGCTTAAACATCTTTTTCTGTGCTTTTCATACTGGTGGGCATGCTGAGACACTGTGTGACCTGCCATTCCTGTCAAGTGTAGGTGTGTCGACAGACTCCACGAGTCCCTGTGGGATTTCGACTGAGGAGAAACAGAGTAGCTCCGATGTGTCTGTAAGAACGGGACTTGCCTCACCTGAAAACAGTGGTAAGTTTTTTCAGACAATCCATATTATGCTGCTTTGCCAGCATGCTGGCCGCAACTGTAACAAAATTGTGAAGTACCTGGGCTTTATTATACCCAGACTATCCTTGCCTCCTGTCCCAGTAAATTTGAGGCTAGAGTATCAGTTTTTCTTTGAAGGTTGGTTTGTCTGCCTTAATAAAACCAGTTTTGCAGCACTGAGTTGTATCATTGTATATAATTTTACTTTTCTATCTTCTCTTTTTCCTTTTCCTCACCAAGTTGCTTCCCATGCTGGAGCCATTTGTTTTATAAACTTTGACTCTTTCCAATTGGGCTTGTTGCTTGGCTTGATAATAATGATGATATCTGTTTTAGTCCTCTTGATGTGTATTTTAGCAGTCTTTCATTTTAGAGACATTAAATTTGTTTCTGCAAGAGATAAAGCTTCTAGGCTCTCATAAGGGCTGTTTTAGGTAGAATCAGATGAATATCGAAAGTTAAATGTCACTTATCCTGGACCACGGTAGCTCAGCAGTTAGAGCACCTGACTGGAAATGACAACCTTTGTTCAAAAGCACGCCACACTTGGCATTAAGAAGGGCATGCAGCAGCTTTAATTTCCCAGTTCCAACCTGCCTGTTTCCATCTCCATTCAAGTGTGGATTAATAGCGACACATGAAATGGAAAACAGTGTCTCCTATTTTCTCTCCTGACTAGCCTATGTAGTTGGTTGTATTTTATATCCATTTTCATAATGCCCAAATTTCCACAGAATGGGGGAATGGTTGTATACACATGTATATGCACATTCACTAATTTGGGTTGTACTTTCAATGCAATCAGTATTCTGTTGCTTAGCCATGGGGTCAGTATCATAATCTTAGTAACATAGTTTTGTGGTCAACGGAGTCATTCCTACTTCTAGTATAAACAAAACCTATCCTTCCTATGTGCGAATCCACTTAAAAATACCTTTTAAGTAGTTTGACGGGGTTTTTGTTTGTCATTTAATGTGTTGTTAATAATCTCCATTTGAATGGAGGTGGATACAAGCAGGTTAGAGCTGGGGAATTAAGATTAGATGCCCATTCTGATACCCCGCTATGGACCTGAAAACCGATTAGTCACCCCCTCAGGTCAAATGCTCTAACCACTGCACTACTGCAGTCCCCAAGCATACCGAGAGGGACAACTTGTCTGCTTACCATTATACAGTAGTTGTGAAGGCATATTATAGATACATAAGAATTGGTATTAACAAGAAACTGTTGCTATTTGACTGTCGCGTGTGTTCACGCGTGCATGTGTAGAGGGAGAGAGAGAGAGGTGTGTGTGGAGAGAGGGGGAGAGAGAGAGAGTAATTTCCATCAGGAATAGGAACAAGTGAATGATTTATCCTGTTAAATCCAATGATATATATTTTTCTAAACTTATGAATTTTATTTGCAGCATCTAGATTCTCCAGAAGCGGAAGACCGTTGAAACTGAAGGACTCCTTTTTGAGATCCTTCTCAGACGATGTTTATAACAACGAGTGTTATAATACCGATCTTGAGGGAAACTACCTAAATAGCAGCCTAGAAAATGAGGAAGCCGCTTCCCCAGAGAAGAAAAAGAGGAGGAGGAAGAGGAAGAAACGCTACTCTTCCAGTGATGACTTTGATCTGGAATTAATTCCATGTGATATCGTAGAAGTAAAGGAAGAGCCGATACTTGATGTCAGTATTGTGCCAGAAGAGGATCCCTTCATTGAAAACGATGAAGTGTTAGCTCTTAATGTCTTAAAAACAAAAGGGTATGGATTAAGAACAAAGAGGAGGTTGAAGAAGTTAAATGACATGCATTACCTGGAACAGAAGATCACAAAGAAAAAATTAGAAAAAAGTAATAAATTTGCTTGTCAATCCTGTTCGAGAGTATTCCCGACCTTTTCAAGGCTGCAACGACACGCCAAATCAGAGCATAACTCGACAGACTTTGCATTTCCTTGTGATCAGTGCGGTGTCGTGTTTACCAGGCCTCATAATTTAGATAGACACAAGGAAACAAGACATGGGGACGGCGAGAAGCGTTTCGTGTGCGAGCACTGCGGCAGTAGATTTAGCCGCCAGGACGTGTTGTCGGTGCATATCTCGATGGTTCATTTTAAAAAATCTTTACATGGTAAAACCTCTACAGTTGTCAATGGACCAAGTTCTCTTCACTGCACTGGGTGCGATCAGTTTTTCAGCCGAGAGCAGAAGCTTCGAAACCACAGGGAGGGAGATTTTACGTGCACGCGCTGTAAACTAACCTTTGCGTGTAAAACATCGTTTCGTAATCATCAGTACAAGAATCACCCCAGTTCATGTAGCGAGTGTGGGAAAGTTTGTAAAAGTAGGCAACAGCTATATCTGCATAAACTAACGCATGACCCTAGGCATGTTTGCAAATTTTGCCACAAGGGTTTCTTGTGGAAATCTCAGTATACTATACATATGTCTACGCATACTGGAGAAAAACCTTTGTTATGTGACATATGTGGGAAATCTTTTGCTCATAAAATAGCTGTAAGTAAGCATAAATGGCAAGACCACAATGATAACAATAAAAAATTCAAGTGTCCGACGTGCTTGAAATCATTTGTGTATAAAGCCAAGCTTCAGTCGCACATGCGTTCGCACACAGGTGAAAAACCATTCATGTGTCAGTTATGTCCATCTTCTTTTACACAACGATGTAATTTGAATGCACACATTAGGAGTATGCATGGTGTATATATCCAGTCTATTAAGAGTGATGGAACAACGCAAACTCAGCTGGTGAAATACAAGAGGGTCAAAAAGACGGTGCCCATCGAAGCACAACCCAGCTTAGAAACGTCTGTGATAACCCAGGCTGTTGGGACTGAAGTTTCCGAACAGCCTCAAATTGCCATCCAGGAACAGGTGCAGATGCCAGAGTCTTTTGAAACGGAAGCAGCTGTCTACCAAATTGTGTATGCCTATCCACAGTGAAGAGCATATTACTAAAATAAATGCCAAATCTAGCTAATATAATGCAGTTCTAGAGGTACGTATAGGTATATGTCTTTCTGTAAGAGTTGTTTCTTATGAGTACATTCGCTGTTCTTGTACAGCTTCCAGAAAGGGTCCAATTAGACCCGAAATATAGCTATACTTTTCATATATTGTTTTACTTATGGGCTTTCTTGCTATTTGTTTGTTATATTTACTCCTAAGACTGTCTGTTTCATTATGACTTTGTAATCATTATTATTTTTTTTTCATTGTTTATATCTCTACCCTGCTTCTTTAAATTCTTATTTTACATTTGAAATGAGTTTTTGGGCATTTAATTTTAGAATCCAGTACAATACTTACTCTTAAACTGAGGTTCAGTTTTCTTAATGAAAACTGAATAAAGACTCAATTTTTGAGAAATATTGTATTGCAAAATGGTTTTTAATTTGTCTGTGTTTAAGCCAGTTTTCTGTCAAGAATACTATTTAAAACCAAAATTATTTGTAAGAGTTTCAGTCCCTCTTATTACCATTGAAAACCAAAACTTTGTCAGTTTTTCAGTCATTATTACTGTCGAAAACCAGTATTATTTATCAGTTGATCGGTCCCTCTTACCCATCAGTCCCTCTTATTACTATTGAAAATCAAAATTGGTCACCATTTTTCAGTCCCTCATTACTATTGAAAACCAAAATTATTTGTCAGTGTTTCGGTCTTTATTACTATTAAAAACCAAAACTGGTTGTCATTTTTGATCCCCTCTTATTAATATTGAAAAGCAATCTTATTTGTCAGTTTTCAGTCCCTCATAAGTATTGAAAACCATAATTGTCAGTTTTTCAGTCCCTCGCATTACCCTTGAATATCAAAATTATTTGTCAGTTTTTCAGTCCTTCTTATTACTATTGTTAAAACCAAATTTTTTACAGAGAGAAATTTACAACATCATTTTTCTACTTTCAAACTAATGTAAATGACCTGAGTTTTGTACATGTATGCGCATTGTGTTATATTGAAAGTATTGTAATTATCTTCCATCCTTTTAAGGTATGTGTATGGACATTATCACCAAATTATCTTCCCTTTCTGGTATGATTAATTATAATTTTATTAAATGATTAAATCTCCTCAAGTTATAATTGGGATTTGAAACACCTGGTATGTGTAGGTCAACCTGCTAATGGGAGCCAATGTAGTGATAATGCCATAACCCATTCCCTGCGCCTTGCAGGAGGAAGGGTTATGCTATCTTTTCTGTGACCCATCTCCCTTGCCTCACAGAAGGAAGAATATGCTATCTTTGCCATAACTAATCCCCCTTGGAACACAAGAGGGTGGGTTACCCTATTTTTGCCATAACTAATGCCCTATTCCATGCAGGAGAAAGGGTTGCACTATCTTTGCTGTGACAGCATTTTCTTTACAGATGCTATTCTTTCAGGCATTCTGGAAACTCCTCTTCTGTGGATATTATACCTTGTGAAAAAGAGGTTATTTCAAGTCAAGTTCCTAAGATTTTGTGCAGCTTCAAAATAATGAGACTTATTTCAACCCATTTTGGCCATCTAGATTAGGTTTCTTGTCCTTCTCAGGAGTGCGCTGGTGTACCTTACCCTCTCAAAATCTGAGGCATGATCTGTAGGTATAGGGCCACCTCATCACCATTTTGTTTGGCATTATAGCATTTATCACTGTGCAGTAAATCTCTTCTTGATTCAAGAAAACCTTCTTTGTCAGCTTTACTAAACTGTCTTTATACGAGGTTACTGTTTTTGATGAGCCGCCTGTCATGGTAGTCCCTTCCCTCTAATATCTGCTGCTATGCTATCTTTTGACCAAGAAAATGACATTACATTAAAAACCGAACACCTATTGGTTTTTGTGTATCTCAATAGATTTGACATCTATAAGCTATAAATATGATTTCTTTACAACATACCAGGCTTTTAAGGGTAACATACCAGCTCCTGTTCTTTTTACAACTTTTGACAGTGCCTTTCAGAATATACCGGTTAATTCACAAAACAGATTTTATGCTTGTTATAAATTATTCTATATTTAATTTTATCAAAAACATCCCATTTCCTTTATGTGGACGGCATTAATTCTTTCAGTCTGAGGCGAGAGTTAGCAAGATATATGCAATAAATCCAGTATTTCTATGTGTCAGAATTACTCCCCTTGAATGGAGGTGAACACAGATTGAAGCTTAGGGATTATGACTAAATACTCTTCTCAAGGTTCCATGTTAAGCTCAAACCCACGTCAGTTGCTGCCCGGCTTGCGCATGCTAACACTGAGCTACCATTGGCCCTCAAAGTTGTATGCAATGAACATTGGCCACTTTATTTCCTGTTTAATTTTCTGTGGGTTTCTCTCAAGTAAGTTTTTCCTTACTAGCATTAAGACTCCTAATTAAGAGAAGGGGATCTGTATGTAATTATTTATAAGTTACTAGTTTCTTCAAACGAGAATGTACTCCTTGAATCTTCAGTATGCTCTACGGCATTACCCGAATGCCTAGCTGATGAAGATGCCCTGCTCAGGAAACAACTTCCCAGTCACAGCAATAAGAGGACTCGTGCATTTACAATTTGTCCATTTGAATGTGCGGACACATATGTTGGAGCTGGAAGATTAAGGCTGAATGCCCTTCCTAATAATGCCTTGCAGAGGATTTGAACCTGAATTAGTGGAGTCTGACTTGTGCACTTTACCATTTCGCTACAGCAGACCAAAATGCATTTACATATACTTTCTTAAAAAGTAGTATTCCTTAGTCATTTCTTTGTGCCACAGTGTGTCTGCATCTTAATCTTTTCTTGTCATATTTTTTCTATTATCCTTTCTCTATCGGTTCACTTCCCTTTAGTTTTTCTATTTGTGTCACTATTAATCCTCATTCGAGTGGAGGCAGACACAGACAGGTTGGAGCTGGATATTCAAGGCTGGATGCCCTGCAGTGGGCTCAAACATGGGTGGATATAGCACTGGCTCTTAACCAAGAAGTATGGAGTTCTTATCCTCAACTAGGCAAGCTCCAGGCCTTCTGAGGTATCAGAAGAAGCATGATGACTCCGTCAAGTGATATCTATCTGGGCTGTAATGCATCATCTCGTACATCAAACAGTATCGAAGACTGCAATGCTTACTACCAAATATGCCTACAACATAACATACACTCCCTGAGAACCGTGTGCAGAAAGTGCGGGATGAGCAGTGACCTTCCTTAGGGGCTAGGGGCTGTTCAGCCATGCAACTTCGGGAAAGCCAACAACAGTGTGCACTTTACTCCCCCATATGTAAGAGGGTGGGTCGTAGCATTACCTTGAAGCTCAATGATATTTTAGCCAACAAAACCACAATTTATTGCAATCCTGTGTTACGAACTGAATATTTTTTAACGTATGAATAGATTTGCAGATCGCCTGAATGTTTAGGAGATATTAGTGATAACATATATGTTTATACCTATCAGGATAGAAGAAAAATGAAGAAAAAACCCATATCCAATCAACTGAATCCTTATTATGGCCATTGCTATCCACCACAAGGAATATTCTAATGTTCAATACCATGACATGTAAGCAGTACTATTACAAATTGTGTATTAGCAATTCTGAGATTACACATTTGTTGTTGTTCCCTTAGCTGCCTGACCGAAGAGCCTCAAGTCCCTAAGAAAGGTCACCCGAGCTCTCAAGGAGTGCATGTGGTTAAGTGCAATGCATTCTTCGATAAAGTGTTCGACTGTATGAGGTGGTCATTTACATCCTGGACAGGCATCACTGACGGAGTCGTCCAACCTCTTCAGATAGCTCAGGAGGAGTGGGCAGTGTGCACAACACAGCCTGGTTAGTTGAACTCTGGGAAGGGAGGATTTGGAAAGATAGTATGATTCTACTTAATGAAACATGTTTAAAAGAAAACATACATTTCAATATATCTAAACAAAAATAATTTCATAGCATCAACTTGAAATACTTTTGATGTAATAATAGACTTTTAATGTGATATGGTACTCCACATGAAAATTATACATGACGTATATAATTAAAGAGAATGTGTCAAAGTATCACATATTTCATCCAACATCAATCTACCAGTGTAAGCCTGGCAAAGCAATCATTAAGAAAGATAAAAACACATATCATGAAATATTTTCATATTTTCAAACCTCATAAAAAATATTGAAATGTATATTACAAATCATTGATCTGCATGTTCAACTGTATTTAAAAAAAAAAAAATTTCACTTGCATAAAACTTTTTCATATTTACAGATCTCATGAAAAATACAACTGAACACTAAAATTTACTGAAATATACTTTGACTGACTGGGATTCAAGCCTATGGACATAAGTAACGCACCAAAGCACCTTGGCATGCTAATTATGCATCTTAGGTTTGAGTCCTCGTCAAAGGCAAAATGTTTCATGTTTTCACATATGTTACTGCATTTCTTTGATAATTTCAAATTGCAACTCTGAAAATACAACTGTATTTAAAAAAATAAAAAGCAACTGAGTGAGTAAAGCACTGTAAAGAATTGCACGTGTACAGCTAGGAAAAAAGAGATGCAGAGTACATCAAAGAACTGAGAGGGCAAATCTTCGACATACTCTGTCCATACTTGTCTTCTTAGCCAGTTGTTTTATAGCTGGGAAAAAAATCTGGGCAGGAGACATTGCTATAATTAGTTCCCATTCAAATGGCAGTGGACAATCATGTTGAAGCCGAAACAATTAAGGCTGTATGCCCTTCGTAACTCCCTGCGACAGGAACGAATCAGTATTTGTCACTTCCCGATTCGTGCACTCTGCCACTCACCTACTACAGGTCCCTTGCAGCATTCAGGAAATTAAGGGCAAATTTCTGATGCACCCCTTTCAATTTAAATCGGTAATAAATGCCAGAATACTCTAGTTTACACATTTGAGTGAAACGTGATTATGAATATAAATATTCCAGGAGTGTAAAAATTATTAGAAAAGTTAAATAACTAGGTAAATTTTAGGTTAGTTTAGAATGAGTAAGGTGCCTTGCCTTGTAAATTTGAATAACACAAGAGCATCCTTGTGGTTACTCTATTTTACTAACTCATCATTTTCTTTTGTACTTAGAACATTTATAAAGTACAGTAGTGCCCCCGCCCCACGAATCCCTACTCCCACAAACACCATTTACGAGCAAAGTGTGCATCGCCCCCACAAATAATCGCTCGAGTCCCGAACACACATACACATGTACATCCGGCAGGGCGACCACGTTCCCGCTCACCCGTGTGGTTGCTCTCTGTTCTGCATTGGTGCCCATGCTGTGTAGTTTGTTCGCACTGTGTTCCTGTTCTATCTTTGTAGTTTTCCATTGTTTTGCCTTTACTTTAAGCTAGCCCTTTTTATGGCTCCTAAGAAAGTGAAGTGTGTTGGTGACAGTGGCATTATACAACCTAACCGTATAATTGGAATGGAAAAAAAAAGAAATTCTAAACATGAAAACGATGTTCGTGTTCCTGATCTCACCACATAGTATAACATGGTGAAATCGACCATCTGTACTCTTTTGAAGAATAGAGGTCTAAGGCGGCTGATATGGCTAAAAGAGTTACTATATTAATGAAGGATAGGTCACAGTTGATAGAAGAGGTAGAAACGTTATTGTTGGGTTGGATATATGAAAAACAGCTGAGGTTCTTCATATACACCATGATTTAGTAGCAAACACTGAAGAGTTTTAGTGCGCTAAAATTTACGAATTTAAAGCCAGTAGAGGCAGGATTGAAAAATAGGTCACAGTTGATAGAAGAGGTAGAAAAGTTATTATTGGTTTGGATAAATGAGAAACAGCTGGTTGGAGATAGTTTTAGTGAGGCTATAATATGCACTAAGGTTCTACAAATACACCATGATTTAGAAGTGAACACTCCAAGTTTTATGGCGCTAAATTGACGATTTTAAAGCCAGTAAAGGCTAGTTTGAAAAATTTTCGTCAACAAAAAATTTCAAGAAATTTTTAGTAAGTGGAGTGATGAGCAGGCATTTATGGAGACTAATCACTCAGACAAAACTGTGTGAAACAGAGCAGTGAATATTTTATAAGACAATGTGATGTCTCATTTTAGAAAAGTTTATCAGCAAAGAAAAATACAAATTTCTCTGGATCGTTTTCTTGTGCCACTTGTCAGAGAACCATCTTTCAAAGGAGAACATAAGAGAGAAAACACCAGAAATACAGCCCGTATCTGAAGAGTTACCTAACGTCTTTATGGAAGGGGACTCTCCTTCAATAAAGTACTCGTCCTCCATCTAATTGTGCCCGTAAAAATCATCCTCAAAGGTAAATACAGTACTGTACCATGTATTATTTTAGTAGAATTCCTTTCTATTATTTATGTAATTTTCTTTAACAGGTGTAACTCAAGGTGTTTTTTATTTTTATAAGCATTAAAAAAAAATTTAAAATATATTTATGGTGATGAGGAACAGATTAATTGAAATTACATGCATTTCAATGGGAAAAATTGTCCCACTCCATGAACAGGGTTTTGGAACGCATCAAACTCGTGGGGCGAGGGTCCACTGTACAATAAAATAAAAGGCATCATAAACACACTCAACTGTTAACTTTTACCATCTACCACCTTGATAAATGTTTAGCAAAAAATAATCTTTTGCTTTAGACATTTAATAATAATCCTCTTCTGCAACATCTGTGGCTTTCTTATTCTGGATTTGAGCTTGACTGTTGTACAGTTCTGCTATCTGCAAAAATGGAAAAACATTTAGAGGGAAATGCTTGCCAATTACTTGCCCCTTCCAGATTGTGTAAGTTACAACACACTTCGCGAAATATTCAACAGTCAAAGAGAAGGAATAGAAATAAGTATGCTCAGGGTGTTTACCAATCCCTTTTTCCTCCATTATGAAACTGGTTAAACGCCCCTCTCCCGTTAAGAAAAAGATAACTTGAATTTATACTCAGCATTGATGCCTCCAGTGCCATAAAACAAAAATGGCCTTGTTGAAATGCTGCCATCCATTTCAGATAAGGGTGTAACCACCACACTTGGGAATATATCCACAATATTCTATAACAATGTATGTAACCAATACAGTTGGCAATATATCCACAGCATTCTATAACAATGTACGTAACCAATACACTTGGCAATATATTCAAAGCATTTTATACGAGGTCAACTAACCGATTTTAAGTCCCCATTTTTTTCATCAATAAATTACATTTTGGATCCTTTTCTGTAGAGGCATAAATGAAACCTGACACATTACCATTTCTATATACGAGTATAATATGAGGAAATTCGTGAGATTTGCCTGTAAGTATGGCTATATTTAAATGACCAGTTTTTATATTCAAATAGTAAATCATACAAAGCCAGCTGTTAAAACAATAATTTCAAATAAAGTAGTTTCAGACTCAAGGTACAAATAGATTTCACTTACTTGGCTTGCACTCGTTGCAGTTTCAGGAGTTTTGTCATCTCTAATGCGCACAATCCTGGGGAATCTCAGCGATATGCCTTTTTCTGGGTCAACCTGAAACAATAAAATGAATTACTTGTATGTTCCTGAAGTGGGGGCCACGACAGCTCCACTCTCGACTCGAGGAGTGACAAACCCATGTCGGAGCCCATCTCTGGGCATTACTAAGAGCATCCGGCCTTAAATCCCAAGCTCCAACTTTCTGTGTCCACCCAAATTGGCAGGGAACTAATAATGACAAAAATAATACTCCTGAAGTGGGGGACATAGAATAAATTACTCGCATTTCCTGCATGTCGAAAGAGCCAATTAAAAGGGTCAAGGGAATGAAGGGCTGGCATTGACCTTCATGACAGTTTACTTCTTGTCATACGAGGTTGGGCAAACATGCTGGAGTTACAAGGGTGATGAAGGCTGAATGCTTATACGAGGTTGGGCAAACATGCTGTGGCTATAAGGGTGATGAAGGCTGAATGCTTCTTCCTAATGCTCCGCGGTGGGATCAAACACAGGTCTGTCACTTTCAGAGGCAAGCGATCTAAACACTGGACTCAAAACATGCAGGGTGTAAAAGGCTCCACATTCTCTAATTTTCTTCACTTGTAAAATTTTTTCTCCCTCATAACCAATAGTAATATAAATTCAAAGAATCATGAATTTGCAGAAAAAAAAAGAGCAGAACTATAGCGGCCTTGCTATGTGGATATATAGAAAGTAATTTAGAGAAAAAGGGGAAAAACTTACAATTCCTGAAACAGCCTTGTGATGTGGGGATATAGACATCAATTTAGAGATAAAGGGGGAAAACATACATTTCCTCTTCAATCTTGTGATGTGGGGATATAGAGATCAATTTAGAAAAGGGGGAAAGCTTACAATTCCTGAAGAGGCCTTGCAATGCAGGGAAAAAGAGATCACTTTTGAGAAAATGAGAGAACACACTTACAATTCCTGAAGCGGCTTTGTGATGTGGGGATATAGAGAGATCAGCAAATTTCACCTCCCAAACTTGTACAGCTTCAAACCACACATCAGGCTCATGACTGTTGTCGTATCTGCAAGGGCACAATGGTTAGATATGTGTAACTACCTTATGCATTCTTCCTTGTTCTTAAGCTCCTACTTTTCCTTATATGTCTTCTTGGTACCCAGGCCCAATAGGGCAAAGTCCTTTAGACGTTCTGGCATTTCACACACACATAAAAAGAGAGAGGGCATGCCTTATACTCGTATGAAACTATGGGAAATTAGGCTAGGCTACTTGGAGTAATGAGTTGTGGCTGTCAGCCATTTTACGTCACTATTTATCTCTACTTGAATGGAAGTGGACACAGACAGGTTGGTGCTGGGGAACTGAGACTGGATGCCCTTCCTAACACTCAGTGGTGGGCTCAAACAGAGATTTGTCACTCTGTAAGTTAAGTGCTCTAATCACTACTCTACCATGAGCCAAAAGGCAGACGATGGGAGTATTGGTGTTGGGATAATAAGGAAAACACAAAAGTAAGACTACCATAGTCAGTGTAGTAGATTAGCCCATGGCACCAGCTGCCCATTACAATACTACAGCTGAAGATATTAAGACTTAAACAAGACTGTCATGGATAGCTCTATGTTAAGTCTACCTTCACTTACAGATCCTTATCTATACCTCCATCTATACAAAATATTGTTGCATATTCATTACACATCTCTTATTACTTCTTCACATCTGACAAGTTGCAACACTTCCCATCTCTGTTTTTCTTTGCTTTATGTTCCTTCATGATGTGACTTAACAAGCAAAACCAACGGTAGCTTTACCTTACCTGTAATAGGACTTTGGTTTTTGAATGACGTGTTCTTTAAGGAATGAAGTATGTGTCTGCAATTCTTCTTCTGTAAATCCTGTTCCAATCTGAAAAAATTATGTATATACACAGATGTGCAATGACCGAAAATCGCCCATGTAAAGGGTATGGCCGAGTCAAAGCACAAAATCACCAAAGCTAATATAATTCGGTCACTCGTCTAATCTCCCAGAGGATAAAGGACTGCCAAAAGGAGTGGTCAAGGTATGTTAGCTTCTGGTAGTTATATGAACTTTAATTCAGCCAATACTGAAAAATGGCACTTTTTCTACTCCAATGCATCTGAACTCATTCTTTTTTTTCAGGAGAGTCAATTGAAGAAATAAATAAAATAGAACTATTCACTAATACAATTCTGTACTGGCATTATTCCACTAATATAAAAATTCAGCATTAAACTTCTGCAGCTCCACCACCAGAATGATATGGTTAGAAACTTCATTTAGCTTTTTAATCCTGTTGGTAGTTGGAATAAATCTTCTTGAATACTTTCAAGCATTAAATCTAACAAAAGAAAATGCATAACTATTGTAAACGCTTAGGCCACAGTCCTGGTATGTGTATAGCAAGGAATAAGCCAGGTAGAGCCACATGCAAGTTTTTAGAAAATTAAGAGGAGAATCAACAGCCAATGACCAAAATGAGGAGCAATACTCACAAACTAGGAAGTATAAAAGCATGAAAGCAATTCGTATGATAATCTTATATAATACTTATGTTCAGTGGAAAAAATAATTCTCATTCCGCCTCTTAAAATAATTACCTTGCAGATAGTCTGAAATTCTTCATTATCCGGTTCATAGCAGGCGAGAAGGAAGCAGCCATACACGCCCTTTCTCTTGCCTTTCCCGTAATAACCACCAATAACGACTGCGTCCACTGTGTCACCCACCTTATAACGAAAAGAATTTTTTAACAACAATATTATTGAACATAAAACTTGCTGTTACATAAGTATGGGAAATATAGGCCAATGCCAGTTTTGAAAATCACAGTTTATTAGTGTATCACATATGATTTTGTTTGCAGTTTCATGTGTCACTATTAATCCGACATTATCGGGGTGGCCACAGTCAGGCTGAAGCTGGAGAATTAAGGCTGTATCCCTATCCTAATGTCCCCAAACATATGTTGGTAACTTCCAGAGTCAAGCACTCTAACCACATATATGATTTGATCAGTTTTACATCATGGACTCCCTTTTCTACCAAGGGCTAGGACGGTGCCTTCCTATGAGGGACTTTGGTTTTGACAAGTGTGACTGTTAAACTGAGTGAATACCCTTTCTAACCTCAGACTGTTACAGGCCACAAAGCCTCGACCTGACGAATAAAAGTCGTGAGTGTTATCACTATGCCTGACCACATAAATAAGATGCATTAATGGTAAATGAGGCAATCGTGATATCTCTTGATATCATCTTCAAAGTAGCGAATATAAATTAGCCTTTGGTCTTTGATGATACCAGTTATGTCATTCACGTTCAAAGTTTATAAGAAGTATAATGCACTATTTTACATATCACAATTAGTACCCATTTATATGGGGGTGGAGACAGGATGGGGCCAGGAACTTGTGGCTGGATACCTTTCCTAATGCCCCATGATGGGTTCAAACATAGGTGTGCCACTTCCTATGTCGAGCACTCTAACCAATGCACTACTTATGGGGGTGGACATGCTAAGGATGGAGCTGGGAAATTCAGGTTGGATGCCTCTCCCAACACCCTGCAGTGGGATTGATCACAGGTATGGCAATTCCAGACTTACGCTCCAACAACAGCACTACTGAGGCCCCCAGCAATAAAATACCGTCTCAAATTTTAAACTGTAAAAGAATATCTATGCTTACCCCATCAAGGTAATCCTTCTTTAATTTTAACCAGTTGCGTGACCTTTTGGCGATTTCATACGTAGCGTCTACATTAAGAGTTTTGACCATGAGACCTTCGCAATTCCCTAAATATGGAAAAAAAATAGTTATATTCATACATACATAAACAATGGCCACACTCCTCCTTGTATGGGGGCGGTCAAGTCATAGCACACACTTACCAGAAGCTAATATGCCTCAATCACTCCACAATCCTGCTTGGGTCATCCACTTGGTATGTAGGCAAGGATCTTCTGCCATGAGGCCCAACAGCTGCTGTTGCATATATTTTCCAGAAATATACAATAAATGCCAGTACTGTATAAAGGCCACATTTTTCATTAATATATGCAGTGCATACTTTAACAAGCATTTACAATTAGTTAACCAGTAAGACGCTTGTAGTTAACGAGCAAGTTAGTAGTTTGCAATAACAGTAGTATCATATATTATTAGGTCTCCATGTAAAATTTTGCTTTCCCTTTACCTGTTGCCTACAGAATCCAGTAATTCAAAATCAAATATCCTTCATAATGTGAAGCTACAGTATACAGTATCTATAATACCCGATATGATTGGAAATATTGAAATTCAAAAAGAAACTCAATTGCTTCTTGCCCTTAATGAAGTCCTCAATGACAAAAGAAAAATTCACTTGCTTCTTACCCCTTAATGAACTCCTTTAATGTAAAGAGATGATTTGAGCTGCTTTGTAAGCTTAATGAGCTCCTTTAAGGTATTCAAAGTAGAGAAACAACTGCTTCTTACCCTTAATAGATTCCTCTAAGAATTCTTCAATATCTTCTGTGTTGGTAGAATCCATGCTCTTAGCAAAGACGAATTCCCCTTCAACTTCTCTGAAATTCTCCTTTAGCAAGGCACGCCTCTTTTCAAAAGGCTCACGAACAAGGGGTTCCCCATTCAGGTACAAAAGATCGAATGGGAATACGCACACCTGTACTTTAATGTCCTCCTTGTTAACATCCTGTAAGTAGGGAAGGAATAGCACTTAGGCCAGAGGACAACAATAGGGAAAGCAATACATTACTCAACTAAGACTATTGTCTGTTTTGCAGTTTTATGCGTCACTATTAATCCCAATTCAAATGGAGTAGACACAATCAGGTTTAGAGCTATAAATGAGTTAAACCTTTCCATGCGAGCTGCCAACGAAATTAATGTTGTGCTGCCCATCTCGACATGTAACAGGCTACTGAATCATTGAACTACCTCTCAGCTGGTTAAAACATTGACTCTATGTATGACATCATGACTTTAAATGCCAGATATCAATTTCCTCTTCACTTATCCTGAGGGAATTTTGCGCATTTTGAAATTACTGAGAAGACAAATACGTCATACTTGCCATTAACTCGGAGCAAAATTTTCCACAGATGTCTGACTCGCAGGTATAGGGTTACGGCTGGATGCCCCTCTTAATGCCCCACAGTGAGGGGCAAGGGTTGGTTGTGGTATAATAGCCTTATTTGTTGCTCCGCTTCTGAGCAGCTTGGCTTCCTTTTCTAGTTTGCTGCTCTGAAGGACAAACCTACGCCGAAGATGCTGCCACCCCAGGCAACGCTTACAACAACACAACATACAGGCTGCGTAACACTCGCCAAACAGCCTCATCTCACATGTACTATGAGGAGATTTGTAGCTCGTGGATTGGTCGGTGCAGCGACTGCTTCTTCCCATCTACCTCCAGACTCTGGAACTCTCTACCTCCT
Organism: Halocaridina rubra; assembly: GCA_037179515.1. NCBI lineage: Eukaryota > Metazoa > Arthropoda > Malacostraca > Decapoda > Atyidae > Halocaridina > Halocaridina rubra. The sequence goes on from JAXCGZ010003842.1 coordinate 151,955, forward strand.
TCTGTTTTCCTAGATCTTATGACCTATCATCCTTCAAAAAGCAAGTCACTCGTCATCTCAGGGCCTAGTCCTCCATATCTCTGGGTCCTCTGTACTTTGACTGTTTTTTCTGTCTGTCGCTTTCCTTTGTGTGACATTACCTCATCTCTGCCTTGTCCTTAACCTTTTTCTTTTCCTTCGTCTTGGTATTTTCTTGTGCCCGGGCTTTTATTGATGAGGGCAGTTTTTGCCTGCCCCATTGTCACACTCGTATTAAAAAAAAAACACACACACACACCAGGAGATCCCAATGGGAAAGCCCAGGATCAGCAGAGGACTTCCTTTAGGACTTGGGGCTGTTTAGTCAGACAGTTTAGGGAGTAACATCAACAGGCTTAGTAAGACTAGAAATTATAAAATTGAACAGTTTATACTAGTACCTTACCCAATTTTACTTACTTTTCTTTTCCTTGTGCTAAGAATCTGGAAGGGAAGGATCTGCTTCTTCTCAGGGTCCCACGCCACCGCCTCCGAGTCCAAGACACACGATTTGACGTCGTTTCCAACAGCGCTTTTGAAGCGCGCTATGATATCGGGATACTTTGTTGTATTGTTCTCTTGGTTACGGCTGTATATGTTTATCGTACCGTCTTCCTTCATATGGATCTGGAATTATATGGAAATGCATAGCAGTGTCTCATTTTATATAAGAGTTGTGAATTATACAAAACCATGGATATGGTTGCTTTTTTATGTGATGCTATAAATCCCTATTCAAATGGTAGTGGACACAGGCAGGTTGGATCTAAGGAATTATGGCTGGAAGCCTAGCCTAGTGCCCCACGGTGGGATGGAACACGGGTCTATTACTTCCAGAGTCGAGTGCTCTTACTACGGCCTCTAATTTGTCAGTTGTAGCTTGCTGTTGTTTGTGTCACAATTAATTGCCATTCTATCTGAATGGACATGGATAGGTTGGAGATAAGAATTTAAGGCTAGTTGCCCTACCTAAAGCCCCTTATAGGGCTCAAACACGGGAATGTCACTTTCCAAGTCGAGCACTCTAAAAACTGTGCTACCACGGTCTTATTTACAGTACATAAAATAATCAGCTGGAATATATATCACAATATCATATTATATATAATCAAAAGCAATAAACGAGGATCTTTAGCAATACCTGTGCCCTCTCTCCATCGTATTTGAATTCGCAGGTAAATTTGGCATTTTCAAAGCGCTTCAACACCTCTGAGACCCCAGTAGTGGGATGGGCCAACATGGGCATGAGGGGGACACCAGGAGTAAGTTTACAATGCGTGGGTAAAGCCTCTAAGCCTTCCTTCATCAAAACACTTATGATTTTGTCATAAGAGGGAAACTCACTGAAAAAAAAAGTATAAACTGTTCATGCAGATGAAAACGGTAGAGGTCTGTCTGATTGCCATTTTGTGTCACTATTAATCCCCATTCAAAAGGGGGTGGAAGCAGCCAAGTTGAAGCTGGGGAGTGAAGGTTCAATGGTAGATGTTGTTTGCTGGCATTTATATATAACTATTAATCTCTATTCAAATGGGAGTGGACACACACAGGTTAGAGCAGGGAATTACGGCACAATGCCCTTCCAAAAATTCTGCAGTGGGCTCGAACACAGGTTGCCACTTCCTGATTCAAATGCTTTAATCACTGCACTACATCAGATCCCAGATGAAATTGGTAGAAATTACATCAATATACAATAATGGAAGGGGGGATAAGTCACCATGTATCCCATGTGACATAGGAGGTGGATAAAAGGGACGGGATTGATTAGCTGCCAGGAGGCCAGACAGCCCAGAGTTACTTCCTATGTAATTTTGCCAATTATTTATAATACATACATATCTATACATTTGTATGAGTGCTGGCTGAGTCAAAGCACACACATTAACCAGAAGCTGATATATCACAATAATTCCTCTTAGATCCTTTCTAGTATATACTTAAATAGGGCTGTTTACTATAGTTCATTGTTAAGTCTTCCTTCAGTTACGATTCTTTTTTTTCCATCTATAGCAACACTGAATATTCTTGAATATTCGTTACAAACTTCTTATTATCCCTTTACATCTTACAAGCTGCAAGTCTCCCCATCTCTGTTTTTCTTTGCTTTGCGTTTACTTAGTGCCCAGGCCTGATGAGGGCAATATTCTCTGCTCATCCTGGCATCACACACACACATACACAAAAAAGTATACCAACCAATAGGTAGTTTTCAGAATTAATGTATAATTGTCCATTTGAACTTTAAGTTTTTCAGCAGAGAGGCCTTTACCGGCATTCAGAACCTCTGGTGGATAATCCTGGCATGGGGGTGTCAGGAAACACGCTTGAGCTATTGCCTGAAAAGATTATGCAATGTTGAAAGAACTCCACGGATACAGGAGGCACTCCATGGATACAGGCATCACTCCATGGATACAAGCAGCATTCCGTGTAAACAAGATGTACTCCAAGGGTACAGGCAGCACTTCATGCATAAAAGTGGCAATGCTTGTAATGAGAGTTGCAAATAATATTAAAATAGCAATGCTTATTGCCGTTTCATGTGTCACAATTAACCCCCAAATAAAGACTTTGACACAGATTGGAGCTGGGAAACTGAGATTGAATGTTGTTGTTTGCCATTTTATATGTCACACCTATTTCCCATCACATGGGTGGAACAAACAGGTAGACACTTTGGAATTATGGCTGGATGCCCTTCCTAAAGCGCCATGGTGGGCTCAATTGGAGTCGAGTATCCTAAACATTCGGTTACCATGGTCCCCAATGCTACTGAAATATGATAACCTCAGATAAATACAGAAGTCATCCACACACAAAAAGAATGTAAAAATCCATCACATTTATATCCCATCTACAACTCTAAGTGCGGGTAACGAAAGATAATAAATATTCATCAATAAAACAATCATTTGTAGAACAAATCGAAATCACCTGTAAAACCGACTGTTCAGCCAGACCGATTCGCAGTTTTCCACGGAGGGAACGGATGAGGTAGCGAGCCTCGGAGAAGCGACAGGCTACGAACATTCCTTTGATTTTGTCAATCTTTTTATTTTGCACCTGAAAAGAAAAACATGAAAGTAGTCACAGCCTTAATTCCCCAGCTGCCCCCATTAAAATGGTTATAGATTGTGTCATGTACAAACACCATTCTCGTCCTCCCTGAATCCTTGATTTTTGCCCTGATTTTTTTCAGGATTGATAGCAATTTCCCAGTGCCCTTTTTTTCATGTTATGTAACATTTGTTCCGGTTTTACGTCACGGACTCCCTTTTCAACCAAGGGCTAGGACGGTTGCCTTCTTGCGAAGGAGTTGTTTTGGCAGATGTAATCGTCACCCTGAGCGCATGCCCTTGCTAACCATGCAACACTATTGATCCCTATTGTGGGGTAGATACAGACTGGTTGGAGCTTTAGAGTTAAGAATGGATGCCCTTCCCAATGCCCCCAGGTGGGATTGAACAATGGTTTGTCACTTGTGGAGTCAAGAGCTTTATCCAATGCACTACCACGGTCCCTTCATACAGTTGGTTTTTGCCTATTCATGTGTTGCGACTAATTCCCATTTGAATGGGGGTGGACACAGGCTGGTTGGAGATGGGGAATGAATTCAAAATGCCTTTCCTATTTTCCAGTGGTAAGATCGAACATGTGTTTGCGACCTCCTGAGTGAAGTGCTCTAAACAATGCACCCACCATGCTACAATGTCCTATATTTAACTTGATGAAAAATTCTTACCGAATGACCAGTCATGAGCGCAATATCTTTAAGTCTCTCAAAGACGGATGAAACAGTGAGTTTGGCCGGTTGAAACATGAGTCGCTGGTTAGAACGTGACTGCTCAGCCACGATGCCTAGGTCGCCTTGCTCCTCCGCGTCCTGCTTGATCTTGTCAACGCTGCGACCTGAAGTCTGGGCTATGGCCTTCATGAGAATGGAATCCCCTATGTTCAGTTCAATGCCTGGAAAAAAAAAATTCACAATATGATGAAAAACTACAAAGATTAACCACATACTTACAATCAGAGAGAAGCATGTGAGATTGCAGTAGCTAAATGGTAGAGTGCATGCGTCGGGATGCAATTAATGTGGATTCAAACTCACCACAGAGTCAGGAAGGGCATCCAATCATAATCTCCTAGCTCCAACAATTGTGTCCAACCTCATTCAAAAAGGGGACTGATTGACATTAGACAAGTGCATTTTTGAGAGATGGACGCATCTCTCTAATTGTACCATTTTCTCATCATGTTTCATGAGTGAAAAATATGGGCTCATGTCTTACAAAAATGGAAGAACTGAATCAAAATTAAAATACAAGCATGAGTGTGCACTACTTTATGTCACACTTAGTCCCCATGAATGGGAGTGGACAATAACAGGATGGAGCTAGGGGACTACGACTGGTTGCTCTACTTAACACCCCGACATGGGTAAAACAAGGGTTTGTCATTTCCCGGGTTGAGCACTCTAACCACTGTACTACCAAAGGCTCCAAACTAAATGTATTCTATGCCTCAAATACAGGAATCAAGATAAAACTAGCTACATGATTATCATACTTACCCAAATATATAGAAAATAATTTATATACAAAAGTTTATAAGTGAGTACTACTTACAAGCATATGGAAAATTCTAAACCCATTCTATAATCGAATATGTCCATTATACTTTGACTTCTTGCAAGAATAAATTATTAAAATAATAAAATATTTTACATTGAGAAAGCTTACCAACTAGAAATTGATTGTATTGCTTACAATAAAAATTCTCAACAGACACATTACAATATACATTTTTTTAATAAGTGACACCGAGACAGGTAAATAAAATTGCCCTCTTCGGGCCTGGGCACCAAGAAAACGAGATATGTGAGAAAGAAAGCAAAGAGAAATAGAGAGGGGGAGTGTCGTGACTTGTAAGATATGAAGTGATAGAAATAGATGTGTAATGAATACCCCAGAATATTCGGTGTAGGTGAAGGCATAGCAAACGAACCAACTGAAGGAAGAGTTCACTTCGGGCTGTCCTGGACAGTTATATTTTAAGTCCAAAAGACTTGCGTGAAAAACGTGTGATGACTATGTATACTAATATCAGCAAGAAGAAAAAATCCATTGAGTTATTTGTTGTCTTAGGCTCCTAATAGTAATATCAATGCAATGCTTTCAACTACTGATACCACCATTATTTCACCTTATAATGGGGACTGCAGTGGCACAGTAGTTAGAGTACTTGACTTGACAGGTGACAGACCAGTGCTTGAGAGCACTGTGAGGCAGTAAAAATGGCATAAAGTCTCTATTTCAGAGCCCCAACCTGTCGTGTCCACGCAAATATCGGGATCAATAGTGATGGAAAACAGTTTAAAAACAAACCTTACCTTCAAAAGCTGGGGCCACTTTATTCAGACACAGATAAACACAATACAAAAAGTCTTTAGGGGATAACAAGATCACAGACCGAAGAAAATTGCACAGAATCTCTATGGTCTTCAGACGACCTGACGTGTTCTCGATGTACTCAAAAGTTTTTGCTAGAGCCAAATAGGGAACCCTAGCAGAGAGAGAGAGAAAAAAAAGGGAATTCAATACTTTTAATAGGTTATTCTCACAGCATTGTTATAAGGTATTTTAAGTGATAAATGATCAATATTATATATAAAAATTAAGAAAACTAAAAAATATCTCTATACATTAGCCATAATCCCTCTTATAGGGGAGGCTGAGTCAAAGCAAAAGCTCGACTCTTTGTGGGAGGAAAATACAGAGGAGGGGATTCCCAGTCCCCTTGCTCTACCCCACTGAGTTAACTTTCACGACAGTTAAGGGAACATGGAGGAAATATTCTAGCCCCTCCCCCAAGGGAAAAAATAAGAGAATATAACGGTATTTTACTGAAAGAATTTTATCAATGAAAATTAATCAATACAATGTAAAATAGGAACTTAGAAAAAAAAAAACAAATAGAAAATACATCAGTATTCAGTTGGGGGAATTTTCCAGTTTCCAAAGCTTATTACTTAATTCCCAGGCTTTAAATACTGAACTATCTCTCTTTACATAAAATATCTAAAAGTAAAAAATAGAGAACACATTGACTTTCTACTGAGAGAATTTTCATGTATGAGGAAGTTCTCCTTATATAATAAATCTTTGAAAAAAATAGAGAATGAATGAGTAATCTAGCGAGAGAATTTTCATATTAGAGGGAATTCTCAAAGCTTTGGCACGAATTCCATAAATATTAAAAAATCTCTTTATCATATGTAACATTAAATAAAAAAACTGGCACTGCATTAAAGTACAGTATAAATAAGTTTAAAAACTATATTTAAAAAGTTAATAAAATGCTAAGGACTTGTTAAAACAAATGAGATATAATTACAGCTTTTTATATGTCTACGAACTCTGTGGAATTATAAACAAAATTCATAAATTCAAATTTGCATTTCATGTAGAAAAAAGTTAGTGCAATAATTAGGATTCATTAAAAAAAAAAAAAGCAATAGAATTAATGCTTCTTAAAACAAGTATACTAACTCTGTGGAAAGATAAAAAAAAATTTATAAATTCAAATCAGCCTTTTATGTAGAAAAAAGTTAGTACATTAATTACTGCTTCTTAATACAAGTATACTAACTTCGTGGATTGATCCCAAAAGGCGTCCTTGATCGGGTGGTAATTCGTCTTGGTAGGATTGTAACTGGCGCCTGGATCTCCAGCACCGGCGGCCTTAGGCGCAAAAGGATTCACAACTGGTTTCTTATCTGTCTTTGGCGATTCTTTGGCTGAAGCAGACAGTTTCTTGGGTAATTCTTCTTCTTTGTCTTTTGATAAGGATTTGGGGGATTTTAAAACCTGAGTCTTTGGAGTGGCTTCCTTTTTCTCTCCTCCCTCCTCCTCCTCTGAATCGCTTTCTATTAAGTTCTTTTTCTTTGCTGGAACAGCTTTCTTCTGTTTCTTTACAGGCGATGAACAGTGTTCCTCTTCAGATTCGTTTCCATTTCGCTCGATCGTCTTCTTCGAGGGTGACAAGCTCTCCTTCTGGCTGGAGGGACCTTCATTTGATTCTTCAACTTTTACAGACTTTTTGGTACTTCTTGGAGCTACAAGAGGAAATTAAATATTACAAATTAAGACTGGATATTGCCTCAGTTACAGTCTCATGATCTTCCCCATTTACTGCATAGATCAAAAAGCCATGTGATATTTCCCTTTACAAATTAAACTGAATATTGCCTCCCTTGCAAAACCTCATGATCTTTCTCTTTACACATTAGAGTAAATAATGCCTTGATTACAAAGCCCTGTAATCTTCCCCTTCACAAATCAGACTAAATACTGCCTTGGTTGTAAACCCTTGTGATCATCCCATTTACAAATTACACCGAATATTGCCTAAGTTACAAAGCCTTGTGATCGTCCCCTTTACAAATTAGGCTAAATATTGCCTCAGCTACAAAACCCTTGTGATCATCCCCTTTATAAATTAAGACTGACTATTGCCTCCGTTACAAAGCCTTGTGATCTTCCCCTTTACAAATGTGACTAAATATTGCCTCATTTACCAAGCTTGTGATCTTCCCCTTTACAAAATAGACTGAATACTGCCTCATTAACAAAGGTTTTTGTACATTATTAATGATACATATAATAGGACAGCTCAGGTAGGACAATTTGGGGACATAGTGAAAGAGGAGAGACTGAGATGGTTTGGCCATATACTTAGGAGGGACGAGGGTAAAATGGGAAAAGAAAGTGGAAGATAAAGGTGCCAAGTTGGAGAGGGAGAAGTAGGCCAAAGATAAGGAGTATGGATGTGGTGAGGGAGGATATGAGGCTGTATGGTGTGACGGAGGAGGACGTAGGGGACAAGGCGATATGGAGACAACTGATCTGCTGTGGGAACTCTTGATGGGAGAAGACAAAAGATTTGTGAGGATGATGTACAATAAAAACAAAACTTGATTTTTATACTCTCACAAATACATACCAAAGAAACTATGTATGGGTTTCTTATCAGTCAACTTCTTTTTAGCATTTGCTTCAACTGCTATATCCACATCCATGGGTTCTTCTTTCGCTTCTACTTTTACCTCTTCTTTCTCATCAGGGTCAGGACTGGAGGCCTTTTTTTGTTTGACCTTTTTTCCATCACTCTCTTCACTTTTCATCTTCTTGATAATTTCTATCTGCCGGCTCTCCAAACCGTCGCTTTTACGCTTCATCTGCTTCCTCGCTGAAGGTTAAAAGAACAATAACATTGTAATTAATTTTGTATAACAACGCTGTAGCTCAGAGAACGGATTGCAGGAGCACAGTGATTAGAGTACTCAACTAGGGAAGTGACAAACCAGTGATCGAGCCCAACAAGGAGTATTAGGAGGAGCATCCAGCCTTAATTACCAAACTCCAACCTGTCTGTGTCTACCCCCATAATGGGGATAAATAATAACATATAAAATGGTAAACTGATAACATCCCAGAGAATTAAACAGTGTGGCCAAAACTGGAAAAGAAAAGGAAGGTATAGGTTTCCATTACACTCAGCCCAAAGTCACCCTTTTTATCAGAAGTTTGGAAAGGAATATATATATAAGAAGGAATGAGCCTGCAAATTCTTCACTCCCCTTAGCCATACCGGCCAGTTCTTACACTACACAGGAAGTAATTGAGCATAAGTTTTTTATGAACTATTTCAATTTTTTGCCACAAATATGTTGGAGCAGGGGGATTAAGCTGTATGCCCTTCCTAACATCCTGCAGCGGGCTGAAACTCAGGTCAGTCGATTCTGACTCATGCACACTACCAGTACCCTTCCACAGCACCTTATTATGCTTCACTAAGTAAACTAAGGAACAATGATATTTAATCCAGCATAAAATTGGGATAAGTCTAAAATCTTTCTATATTCATGGCTCCATTCTCTCTTGAAAGGGGGGTGGCCGAGCCAAGAAAAACACATTTAACACAATCCAATACATACCTCAATTACTTCTCTAGAATATAGAACTTTCACCTATTCAACCAACCTGTCTTCCTGAGAGGAGGCACAGTATCTGGAGTGAAACCCAAACCTCTCTCCTTTGGAGTAGGAACCGAAACGGAAGACGAAGTGTTGGCTGAGGAAGTACCTGCATCATCAGACATACTTTCAACTTGGTCCTCTTCAGCATTTTTCCTCTTCTGATTTTCTTTGTTTAAGTTTGGGCTCTCTTCAATATCAGAACTCTCTGCAGCTATATCTTTCTCTGATTCACGGCTTTCTTCCGATTTTTCTTCATCTTTTTTGAGGTCCTTTTTAGAAGACTTATCATTTCCTGACAATGTCTTTCTTGTACTTTTTTTTTTAGTCTGCTTTGGGGTCGATTTTTTTTTACCCTCTGTCTTCGTAGTCTTTTTCATTAAATTTTCTTTCTCTTCTTCACCTTTGTCAGGTGATGAGCTGTTAAAAAATATATGCACATTATTAGTTATAACTGGTAGTACAGTACTTCATCCTATCATTATAACAAATAACAGCCATTGCATTCAAAAGTAAACCACTTCGTTCTATCGCTATAACGATTGAATAGCTATCAAAATCGAGAGTAAAACACTTGTGTCAAAATGGTAGTTGTAGTTGCTGAATTTCTCTAAGCAGCCTGGCATAACAGCCCTGAGTCCCTAAAGAAGGTCACACCTATTACCCGGCTTTTCCACAGTGCTCTATGATAGCGTATGTTGTATTGGTGGAATATGCGGTGCAGTCCGTTTGATAGTATGAGATGACTGTTACTCTCCTAGACAAGCATCACTGACAGAGTCATCCAGCCTTTCCTAATTGGTCAGACAGACTGATTGGTGCCTACATTGCAGCCTGAGCAAGTGGATTCTATACTTTCAGGTAAGGGAGGATTTAGAAGGATGTCAGGAGGTTGTGCGAGCAGCTGTGCATTGTCAGTGAGCGACTGGACGGAATGGCGAATTAACAGACTAGTTTGAGGTGGGCGAGGGGGAAGAGATGACAATATTTGCATGATATAGGGTCCAATAAGAAATACAATGACTTTGCATGGGCAAATACCTAGCCACAAAAAAAAAAAAAACATACATTAGACATATAAAAACACTAATGGTTGTTTAAGAATATTCAAAAAGTAAAGCACATAGCTTCATGTTGGGAGTTCATCAATATGTTAAAAAAATTTCTTAAAAGCATTAAATACAGAAGAGCATAATGTTCAAACTGGTACCAAAGAATTTGCCCCCTGGACAATTGACCCAAAGAAAAATTGTCCCCAGACATATGTTCGCTAGAACGATAAGGATATTTGTCCAATAATAGGGTTTAGATTTGGTTAGGTTGGGTTTGAGTGTGCATTGTAAGCATTCTTAAGTTCTGAAATAAAAATTGGAATAAAAACAAATCTCCAGGCCAGCTGTCCTATGGGGGCAATTATCCAGGGAGACATTGTCGTGGGGTAGATGTCCTAGAACCGTTATAATTATCTAACTACTACTAGCATACCTTGTAGTGGGTTTGTCTTCATCCTCACTGTCACTATCTATCACCCGTGATCTTCTACTCGAAGCAATTTTGATGGGTGAATCATTCTCAAGGCTAGAGCTTTTCCTTCAGAAAATGTAAATCACTTAATTTAGTCATTACAATCCTAAAATACTGGGATGTATATATACAAGCACTATAATATGTCAAACTTTATAGATAGATATATTACAAATGACTGCTTCACTGAACAAATATTCTTAAGCACACCAGTCACCTTAAGTTAGATATATATCAGTACAGTAGTAATCAAGATTCAGGGTTCAAAAGAAAACAGATAAAATATTTGAAACATCCTCTTATTTTACGCTTAGAGCGTTCAACTCGGGAAGAGACAAACACTATGTTCAAGCCCATCGCACGGTGTTAGAAATGGCATCCAGTCCTAATTCTGTAGGTTCCAACCAGTGTCCATCCCCAGATTTTGAATTAATAGCAACATAGAAAACTGCAAACAACAAAACTCATATCTCACATAAACTAAACCTAGAAACTGCACAATTATATTCATTTCAACAACTTACTTAGGTGAAATAGATGGGTCACGCGATCTTCCTTCACCAGGAGCTTCTCCAACTTCCGTCTCAGGCTTTTTGGCTTTCGCAGCCGAAAAAAAGGATCTACATCAAAGAGACATATTATTTTCTAGTATCAATATACATATAAATATGCAGGAAAATAAATATAAAGAAAAACTACACAAAATTAAGTCTATTCTGTCCTTATCGAAGCATACCAGCATAATGAGATTCTTAAAATTGTGCAAAGTAGGGGACTGCATTGGGCAGTGGTTAGAGCGCTCTGCTTGGGAGTTAGGAAGGACATAAAGCCATGATTTCCCAGTTCCGACCCATCTGTGTCCACTCTCATTCGAATGGGACTGTTAGTGACATAAAATAATAGCATAAAATTATGCAAAGAGTTCACAGATATTCACGGATACTTAATGTTTCTTTCCACAACTGCGGAAAGTGTTATACTTATCAAAAATATAGAATTTCATAGGCATAAGTTTGCCACGCAATCTCCAAGTGAAGACCAAAAATCAAACAGCAAATTATATGGGATCTGCTTTTAGTCTATAAATAGTCATTCAGGTTCACATATTTAGACATTAATATCAAGCATTCATTCCTCAGCTCCAATCTGTCTGTCCAACCCCATTTTAATGGGGAATAATACTGACACACAATACAAAAAATAACAACATTCAGATAAAAAAAAGGACTATTTATCTAGCAACATGGACCCCATCTCCACTCCAACAAAGATGTTTTCGAGAATATTTTCACATATTTCTGTACTATTCCGACATGGATAAATCTTTACTTTCAACCCCAAAGCAAGTGAAATAAAAATACAAGAGAAAAAATATATAAATTTAAAAACTACAGTAATTTTCAATCATCAACTTGTTTCTTAACTGGCTTTGAGGTAACCTACCTAACCTAATACTAAAAATGTTTATAAGTTTTTCTTACCTGAGGCCAGTCGCAAAATATAACGACTCCATTAATCAACTCAATCCTTAACTGAGGTTGAACTAACCTAACCTAATATTAACATGTATTTAGTAAGATTATTCCTTAAATGAGGGTATGAAGATATAAATTTAGCAAAACTACAGCTAAAACAACTAAAAATAATAATTTTAATACTAAGCTCTTGAAAGGGGTTGAACTAACTTCATCAAACCAAATCTGATATTATAATAAATTTCATGAGTCTTTTCCTAACCAGAGTTGTGAAAGTAAACATTTACCACAGCTTCTAGCATGTGCCCTAAAATCTGCCCTTTTTCTTCTTCCAGTATTTGCAAGATATGAAGTGCACTCTGCTTACAGGTCCATCCCAAACCGTTTGAAGGAAAGTAACACAGTTTGGAAAATTACTGCTGAGAATGATAGACCATGAAATCATACTGATAAAATGGGAAAACAGTGACAGATCGAGTGCAATCTCTTAGCCCTATTCAGGGTGTTATCACTGGAGAGGGGAGTAGGATACGAAAGAATTGGGGGAAAAGCACGCAAATTTAATAAAGAGAGGTGCAAGCCCTCTTACTAAGGTGTGCAACAATAGACAAGAAACCTGCGAAATACAACAAAAATAACTCCTGACAACACACCGAGTTTCATCACAGAAGAAGCATTATTATATACCACAACTGTGGAAGTCAGTAAGACCACCACCCAATAGCAAAGATTAGGAAAAGTCGTGAATTCCAGGGGAGAATGAGATATGGCAAAGAGCCACCGAGGCAGACTTATAACAATCACGACTATGATTCACTTGACGGTCTGTGGTTAAAAAGAGCATTCACTCAGGGTAACAGTTGCACTTACCAAGATCAAAGTTCTATGCAAGCAGGCACTGTCCTAGCCCTTAAAAAAAAGGGGGAGTCCGTGACATAAAATCGATCACAGGGTTTGGCGAAGGAGGCACAGATTTCCATGCCAACAAGTTAATGAGGGCAAAAGTGCTCACATGTCTCTAGGACACTGCAATAATACGATTTGGATCCAGCATTAAGAGGGGCGCGGTAGCTCAGTGGAAGTGTGCGGAATGGGAAGCAACTAGCGTAGGTTTAATCCCACCTCAGGGCGTTAGGGGGGAATGCAGCCTTAATCCCCCAGCTCCAACAAGTCTGTGTCCAACCCCAATCAAATGGGGACTAATTTTGACATAAAACGGTACTTTGGATCTGGCAAAAGATGTATCTTAAACGATGCCAAGTTTGCAAACAAGCGGCACTGTGCCATGTTAAACACGCCATGACAACCTCTACCTTCAAGTACTTAGGGAACTGAACCCACTACCCAAGGAATAGCCCCAAAAGCGGTACATTTTTATAAGAGGGGATTGTGCAAAAAAAAAAAAAAAATCATTTTTGGTGCATCCTAACCTAACCACACCAAGGAGAGCGCGTCCTCCCTAGCCGGGAGCTATTTATATATAAAAAAAAGCTAATTCCAAAAATCCCCATAACTAAAATAATACCAAAAAGACAATTGAATACCCTACTTAAAAATAACTTGGTACCTTATGCAATATTCGTGACACAAAAATATTTAATGTAAAATACATACACGTTCTAAACAGCTTCCCTAATCCTTTATGAGCTAAATAGGGCTATTAAAAACATACAAATAATATAAATAAAGAAATATTCTACTTACAAAATAGATTTCTGCACCATGGCGATAACCCTACAGCAAGCCACTGCATGTAGGAATACGCGCGAAATTTAGTAAACAAAACCAGTTGTTCTTCTTCTTTCAAAAAGACGTCGGGAATATAAAAAAAAAAGTTTTGTCTTTAGATATTCCTTCTCCTCTAATTCTCTTCTTTCTCCTTACCAGTAGCTTATTTCCGCTTACAACTGGGGTTGCTGTTTTCAACTAGGCCTTACATCGAATTTGGTAAGTATTTGCTCTCATACCATCTGGAAAAAAATGTAAAAAAAAATATTGTAAGGTTAGGTTAGTTAAGTTATCCCAAGTTAAGAACCGAGTTGATTGTTGAAATCCTTTTTTTTTTTTCTTAGTTGCTTTAGATATTTTTCAATATTTTATATTTACGACTCACGCAACAATATGGTAAATCTTTTGAAATGAATTATAATATTAGGGTAAACTGGTTGGGTTAAGTTTTTTAGATTGGTTCACCGCCAGTTAGGATACGAGTTCATAATTGCAATTGTTATCCGTTAGTAGACTACATATATATATATATATATATATATATATATATATATATATATATATATATATATATATATATATATATATATATATATATATATATATATATATATATATATATATATATATATATATATATATATATATATATATATATATATATATATATATATATATATATATATTCGTGGTTTTGTATTTTCAATTCACTTGTCGGGACTGGAACTGAAAAAGTAATTTTATCTTAAAATTGAGAGAGAGAGAGAGAGAGAGAGAGAGAGAGAGAGAGAGAGAGAGAGAGAGAGAGAGAGAGAGAGAGAGAGAGAGAGAGAGAGAGAGAGAGAGAGAGAGAGAGGAGAGAGAGAGAGAGAAAGAGAGTTGAAGATATTTCCATTATCAATTGCCAATTATCAATGAAATGATAAAAAAAATTAATTCTTTCCAATGTCAAAGACTCTTTCTTGAAGCTATGACTCTTTGTTCACATTAAATGGTTTCCATCGAAAACCTTTTTTTCCCTTATATTAGTTTTTTTTAGTGGGAATTTTGTGGCTTAAGTCAATTGTTAATATTTTATTAAATTTATATATTGCATTATTCACAAACAACAACAAAAATTAGAGTGACTAAGTTCATGGCCTCTCTCTCTCTCTCTCGGCCTAAAGAAAGGATATAAAAATTTTTACATGATTTTACGTTAACAAGCTATAATCTATCTATCTGTCTATCTATTATATATATATATATATATATATATATATATATATATATATATATATATATATATATATATATATATATATATATATATATATATTCGTGTTTTAATAAAAAAAAAATAAGAAAATATAATCACGATTTTTTTCCTATCAAAGCGATTTTCATACTAATGATTTTTTTTTACACAACGAGGGAAATTAATACAAGAACTCAAATAAAAGTAAAACAGTAAGAAAAAACAGAGAGAGAGAGAGAGAGAGAGAGAGAGAGAGAGAGAGGGGGGGGGGGAAGAAAAAAAAATAAACTTCACTGTCATATCTGATGAGAGATGTAACAAAGATTAGTGGAAACTCAAACAAAAAATAGCAAGTGTATACACACACAAACGCAATCTCAGTTATGATGAGAGGCTGAGGGAATTAGATTTACCATCACTCGAAGCTAGAAGATTGAGGGGGGATATGGTGACAGTCTTTAAATTCCTTCATGGATATGATAGAGTGGATGGGGATCGATATTTTGATATGGCTGGCTCTAGAACTAGAGGTCATAGTTTGAAGCTTCGTCAGAAAACTTCTTTGCAGGATGTAAGGAAATACTTTTTCAGTGTAAGAGTAGTTGATAATTGGAACTGGCTAAGCGAGGAGGTAGTTAATGCTATCTCAATCCATAGTTTTAAGGACAGGTATGATAAGTATCACTAAGTATAAAATGGAACCGATCAGGAGACAGGAAGATACGAGCTTTGGGCTCTTACTCGGTGGCTGGAGTACAACTTCAAGAGACAGAAAATGAGAGAGATCTAGGAGTAAACATACTGGCAGATTTGTCTCCAGAAATACATATAAATGGCATAGTAAGGGCAGCATATGCATTCTTATCAAATGTAAGGGTAGCCTTCAGGCACATGGACAAGGAAATGTTCAGAAATATTTATGTAACCTATGTGAGGCCAAAACTCGAATATGCAGCCCCCTTTTGGAATCCGCACTTGAAAAAGCACATAGCTAAGCTTGAAAAAGTTCAAAGACATGCCACGAAACTGGTGCCAGAAATACGCAATCTCAGTTATGATGAGAGGCTGAGGGAATTAGACTTACCATCACTCGAAGCTAGAAGAGTGAGGGGGGATATGGTGACAGTCTTTAAATTCCTTCATGGTTATGATAGAGTGGATAGGGATCGATATTTTGATATGGCTGGCTCTAGAACTAGAGGTCATAGTTTGAAGCTTCGTCAGAAAACTTCTTCGCAGGATGTAAGGAAATACTTTTTCAGTGTAAGAGTAGTTGATAATTGGAATTGGCTAAGCGAGGAGGTAGTTAATGCTATCTCAATCCATAGTTTTAAGGACAGGTATGATAAGTATCACTAAGTATAAAATGGAACCGATCAGGAGACGGGAAGATACGAGCTTTGGGCTCTTTCCCGTAAACACTATTAGGTAATCACACAATTAGGTAATCACACACACACACACACACATATATATATATATATATATATATATATATATATATATATATATATATATATATATATATATATATATATATATATATATATATATATATATATATATATATATATATATATATATATATATATATATATATATATATATATATATATATATATATATATATATATATATATATATATATACACACACATGTCGTATGACTTCCGTCATGCTGAAGCCAGTCCGTCATGCTGAAGCCAGAATCTGAAACTTGTAACAAATCTTGAGGGGTAACGGTTGGTCGAGGGCACAGATATTTTATTACAATGTTTGTAGAAAGTGTCAAGGAGATATATGACCGGAACCTGGAGAAGGGCAGGAAAGGCCAGGAAGTTAGCCATTTCCTAAACCAC